>JAJPUD010005548.1:804-153461 GCA_023553655.1 Myrmecobius fasciatus | reverse complement strand
GTGAAATGTGGACCACAACATATCATTTTCATGTTCTCTATTGATGTTTGCTTGCATTGTATTTCCTTTATGTGATTATTCTCTCTTGTAGATACGATTTCTCCTGCACAAAAAATGATGTGTGGAAATAACATATGTTCAATTTCTTAAGTATTCTAACATTAAAAAAAACATTTGGCCTTGGACATTTATTAGCTCTGAGAATCTAGGCAGCAAACTTAACCAAAAGGGATAATAAAGAACCTATCTTCCATGTTTTTGTAATGATTAAATGAGAAAAATATGTATAAAGTACTATACAAGTGGAAAGTCTTAAATAAATGATAGCCATTATTGTTGTCGTTGTTCTTTTTTTATGTTTTTCATGCCAAGAGAGCAAAAGAGGAGGCTGTGTTTTTAATGTGTTTCTTCTAAGGAACAAATTGTGAGTGGGTTTTTGCTTATCCAATCTGTCATTCTTTCTTTATTTTTTTAAATTTTTACTACCTTCACATTTAAAATTCTGAAATTTAGGTTTCTATTTTCCTCCATTTATTTTACTATTCTGTACAAATGGAAATTTAAGCTTTTCCAATATAGATACAGAATTTTGTATCCTCGGTTATTTTATCTTAATCTATTTGAATGCACTCCAATTTTTTCAGTTCCTTTTGCCTCATCCTCAATATTTACTCCAACAAAATTAACAAATGGGAACAGTTTTTGCATATAGTATATGAATGTGATGGAATATTATTGTTTTATAAAAAATGTTCAGCAGGATAATTTCAGAAAGGCCGGAGAGACTCACATGAACTGATGCTAAGTGAAGTGAATAGAACCAAGATAACATTGTACACAGCAACAAGATTATACGATAATCAATTCTGATGGAAATGGCTCTTTTCAACAGCAAGGTGATTCAGGCCAGTTCCAATGGTCTTCTGATGGAAAGAGACATTTGCACCTAGAGATGACTGAGGGGACTAAGGGTTGATCACTCACAGAGCATTTTGACTTTTTTGTTACTTTTTGTTTGTATTTTGTTCTTTCTCATTTTTTTTTCCATTTTGATGTGGTTTTTCTTGTGTAGCATGATAATTATGGAAATACGTACTGAAGAAGTGCACATGTTTAAGTGAGAGTAGTGCAAAATCATCATGCAGAGATGCTCATATTGAAATATATTTTTGTCTTCACCAGGAAAGTATAAACTCCGTAAGGAGAGTCCTTTCTCATTGCATTTCCAGCAACTGCACAGGACTGATGACAAAGTAGAAACTCCATGACTGGTCATCGTGTTTGACCTGGGCATTGTCTAGGTGGGATGTGGCCTGTCCCATAGAACTCTGTGCCAGTGATGATGGGCAGGACAGGCCAGGATAGTCAGTGGTGTCCTGATTGACTCCCGAGATGTCCTGGTCAAGGCTGTATTGTCAGGGTAGTTACAATGGCTGACCGTAGAGCAATCAAAGCAGCCAATGGCAAGGCTTTTTGGTTGAAAAGTGTGCACACTATGGCATCCTGTGGGAGAAGCAGTTCCTGAGCCAATTATATACCTAAAAATAAAGAGAAACAAATCCCTACATGATTTGTCTGATTCATAATTTTAGCTGACTGTAAGTCAGGAGAGGCTGAGATCAAAATTTAACTTAAATAGTTACAAGCTGTGTGAGCTGAGGCCAAAAAATTAATCTCAGTTTTCTCATCTATAAAATGAGGACAACATAGACTCTAGTTTCCAGGCTGTTGTGAGAATCAAATGAGAATATATTTGTAAAATATCTGCCACAATAAAAGTACTATAGAAATGACATCCACCATTGTTGTTTTTGTTGCTGTGCTTGTGATATGGATAATGAGGTTCACATCAAGACAACAGGAAATGACAGTGACACAGAAGTCATACCATGCATGGAACATGTGCTCACCCTCCAGCTGAGCCAAGGGTCTGAGGTCAGGCTGCTAGGTTGTGGTGTTAAGCCTTTGTGCCCTAGCTTGGTGATTTCAGAATGAGGCTAGTTAAGAAGGATGCTGGTCCTTTCATGGAACAGTGAGGCATTTCTGGAGACTTCAGACCCCCTTCAGTTGTCTTTAACAATAAATACCCGTCGGTTTCTCCAGTCCTTGTCAGGCTCCATTTACAATAAGTCACCCTGATGCCCTCAGAATTAAACCTTGAAGGACCATGGTCCCATTTATCAATATAAGAGCGGAAGCTGTGGGGCCTGGGTTAAGGAGGCGTGAGGCAGCAGGGCTGACCACCACATCCTGGGCTGGCCTCCATTTGGCCCACCTTTACCGCTCTGCACAGTTTAGGGTACATGGCCCAGGAGAGAGCTAATGACCCACCATGGACTCCACAGTGACTTTCCTGATCTCCATTGGTGAGTCTCCAGGGTCAAACCTGGGCAGGGAGGGATATTGGGACAAGACCCTGGGTTGGCTGACCTGACAGACAAGGAGGAAACCTAAGGAGGACACAGAAGCATTGGGGGTGAAGCAGGACTCCAGTGTCTGCTCAAATGGCTCTTCCATTTTCAAAATGAGCAAAATGAGAAGTTCCAGGGCTTTACAAGAGCTTGGGATGCAGTAAGGATGGGATGGAGGAGAACTATCTGTGACTGGAGTTTCTCTTACAAGACTGTGGCTACACTGGGAAGCTAGGGGACAAATGGGTGAGTCCTGCCCCATCATCCCACTGTTCTTCTTTCACTTCTTGCCCCAAAACAACTCAGAAATTTAATCACAGGATAGAAGCTGCAGAGTCCAGAGGTGCAAGATTCACAGGAGAGAAATCCTGAAAAATCTGGAACCTTTTTCTTTCATAGGGACTCTTCCCAGGCCCTCCCTTTGGGCTGACCCAAGTCCTGTAGTCCATCAAGGAGCAGATGTGTCCCTGAGGTGCCAGGGCCGACTGGGGAGTGACAGATTCCAGCTCTGGCAGGATGGAGAGCTCAGAGAGGAGACAAATGACTCTTGGTCACAGGCAGACTTTGTGCTCAGAAACGTGGATAGCTGAAGAGATGCGAGAAGCTATAGGTGCTGCTCTGGGCAAGGAGCCAAGTGGTCAGAGTTCAGTGACCCCTTGAACTTGGTGGTGACAGGTGAGTGGTGCTAGTATTAAACCATCCTTGGGAACAAGGGGTGAGACCTGAAAGAGGAGAGCCAGATCCCTCTCTAGAGAGTCAGCTTCTAAATGGGGCAAACTCTCAGTTTCTCCTGCCTTCCTCCCCTGACCAGCCATAACTTGTAAGGTTTCCTCTTGACCTCACCTTTTGGATTTTGAAATCTTTCTCCTCAGTAACCCTGTAAGGAGGAGAGCACATTACCATGATTTCTCTTTCAGAGATAGAGAAACTGAGGCCTGAAGAGGAGGTAAAGTGACTTGAGCAAGTCAGAAGGTTCTTTAGTGTCAAAATCAGGATTCAAATCCAAGTTACTGAGCAATGAATAGGCCTAGAGAACTGGACACAGAGGCATGGCCAGGGACTCTCAGCCCACTCTCCCCCTTCTCAGCTCTGTTTCAGGCAATGATGTGAAGGGTTGACAGGGAGAGATCAGGTCTCTAACTTCCTTCCTCCTTTCACAGGAGCCCTCCCCAGCCCCGCCATTTCAGCTTCACCTAGCTTCTCAACATCTCCAGGAACAACAGTGACCATCTGGTGCCAAATGCCATCACCATCTCCCTCTCAGAACTACAGTTTTGCCCTCCTGGAGGCAAAGAGCCTGGAGCCCTTGCAGCTACAAAGTCCTCCTGAGGGCCAAGCTGCTTTCTCACTTCCATCTGTGAGGGCCGAGGACACTGGGAGCTATCACTGTATTTACTACAGGAAGACACCCCCCTACAGAGGGTCGAATCCCAGAAGTCTCCGGGAGCTGACTGTGTCTGGTAAGTAGATGAAAACCCCCTAATTCTCCAATTCCATCCCCACATGGGAGGGCCCACAGAGCTATGGGGAGAGCATAAAATCCAGGGATAATTGAAGGGATGGTTTGGGGGAAGGGAAGACCCTAGAACCTTCTCCTGTTCTATATGGACTCAGCTTGGGGCCTCAAGACAATAGGGGTGTCCCCACTTCAAGCAGAATCCAGACCAGAGAGGAAAAACTAAGGCAAAATTTCTGCCACACCTTTCAGTGGGAGGTGAAGAAAGGAAGCCTAGAAATGACAGCTGGTCTTGACCTCTGGCACCCTCTTCTCCTCAGGACCCCTCCCCAAGCCTGCTCTACGGGCCAAATGTGACCTTGAGGTGGCCCCAGGGACCAACATCACTCTGTGGTGCTCAAGACCCAGGCTGTTTTCTCTTAAGGAAGTGACTTTTACTCTGTGGAAGGCTGGGATCCCAGAGTCCTTACAGCAGCGGACCTCAGCAGATCTCTGGGCTGACTTCTCCCTCCCTTCTGTGAGACCTGAGGACACTGGGAGCTACAGCTGTACTTACAAGGACAGGGCAACCTCTGATAGAAAATCAGAGCCCAGTGATGCCTTGGAGCTGGTGGTGCCAGGTGAGGGTTGTGGGGGCCCCAGAATAGTTCTGAGTATGATCCCACTGCACTCTGCCCAAGCAGGGGTGACACTGGGACAAAGCCATGGCACCTTCACAGTCAGCTCCTGCCTGGGGCGACCTGACTCTGGGGTCATGGAAGGCAGGAGATATTTCTGTTGTGTCCTGAAATACTCAGTAAAAGCTAATGAAGGGGAGCAGCTAGGTGGCCCAGTAGATAGAGCACCAACCTGACGTCAGGAGGACCTGAGTTCAAATTTGGTCTCAGACACTTAACATACCCTAGCTGTGTGACCCTGGGCAAGTCACTCAACCGTAATTGCCTCAGCAAGAAAAAAAAGCAAATGATGGGACCTGAGTTGGGGCTTAGGGGAAGAGTCACAGGGACCCGGAGCTGAAAGGGCCTCGGAGGCTCTTGAGGCCAAATGAGGTCCTGAGGGAGACAAGGATTTCTCCGGGGTCACAAAACAAGTGAGGGACAGAGACTGGAGACATGTCTTTGCTTTCCTCAAACGTAGACCCTGATCTGAGTTCTGCTTTGAGGCTGAGCTCTGGGGCTGTCTGTGATAGCCCAGATAAGAAGGGAAGGACATCATCTTCCCTCTCAGGAGTCACAAGATGCCTGAGATCACAGGCCAGAAAAGTTCCCTCCATTTGGAGTCTCCTCAGATCCCTGGCTAGCACCAGCTAGATATCTAGGCAAACATCTCAGGTACCAAAGGCTTAACTGCAGCTCCTGGCTCAGGGATAGGAGCTGGGCTTGGACTTTGGAAGATTCATCTTCCTGAACTCAAATCTGACTTCCAGGCCATTACTCTGTGTGTGACCCAGAACACATCATTTAACTCTGTGAGTCTCAGTTTCCTCATCTGTAACATGAGTGAGGGAAATGGCAAAGCACTCCACCTTAAACAATTGGACATGATTGAAAAACAACTGAACAATCAAAGTGAGACTCAGACAGGCACAATGTCTGAACATGGGGGTGACATGGGGACTGGGAGGCAGAGCAGGGACTTGACCTAAGTGTCCTGACCTCCAGCCTCTTCACACACACACACACACACACACACACACTTTGCTCCTCCACAGGATCTCTGCCCAAGCCTTCCCTCTCAGCGCTCCCAAACCTGCTGGTGGAGCCTGGGAAGCATGTGACTCTCCAGTGCAGGCAGTCCCCCCAGTCAGCACTCTGGAGAGTGACATTCACTCTGCTGAAGGTGGGCAGCCCTCAGCCCCTGCAGAGCCAGAGCCCAGCTGGAACCTTGGCTGTCTTCCCCCTCCTCTCTGTGAGGGCCCAGGATGTTGCCAATTACACTTGTGTCTACTATGAGAGGATGGCTCCATATCAGGTGTCTGAGCCCAGTGAGGTCCTAGAGATCTGGGTGACAGGTAAGGGTTGTTCATGCTCCCAAGGCATAAAAGAGAGGGAAGGGAGGTGGGATTGAGGGACAGCCAAGAAAATCTGTGAAGACATGTTCTAGAGTCATTTTCTCAACATCAAATAGAGGTTGGGACAAAAACTGGGTATCACTTGGAAAACAGAGAGAAAAGATGGGAAATTGGACCAGCTCAGGTACTGCACCATGCTCTGGGGACAACAATGGAAGGAGAAACTACCTTCCTATTCCTAGATAGCCCCAAACACCACCTAAAGGTTAACACCTCTCCCTGTTCAATGAAACAGACTTAAATTAATGAATGGTCAGAGCCAATGGAGGCAAGAGCTGTTGGTCAGGGAATTACTCAGAGACTCCCCTTCCATTCTCCCTCATCACAACTATGAGGGGACTTGAGGATCTCTGCTCTCTATTTGTGCTTCCAGATGAGCTTCCCAAGCCTTCCCTCTCAGCCTGGCCTGACCTAGAGGTGGTCTCAGGAATCAATGTGACTCTCTTGTGTTCGGGACCTTCATGGGCTACTAGGTTTGTTCTGTACAAGGTGGGAGTTGAGGACATCTTGCAAAGCATGGAAACCCATGACAATCGGGGCCAGTTCCTCTTGACTCATGTGACCCCCAAGGACTCTGGCAATTACAGCTGCAGCTATCAATTTGGGACCAATGAAAGTCTCTGGAAACAGCCTAGTGACGCCCTGGAGCTTCTAGTCAGAGGTGAGCACAAGATAATGGGAAGATGTCAATAACCACTCGATTCCTCAGTCCCTACAAGGAAACGAAAGTATGCCCTTGGTTCTGGCCGAGAGACACAATGGAAGGGTCTACAGAGACTTTGACATTGTCCTTGTCTCCAGGCCAGGGGAGACCCAGTGTGTGAGCTGAGACATGAGCCATTCTTCCTTACTTCCTTTTGAGCCACACATCTTTATTCTGGTTTCTGTTTATCTCTCTCTGGTTCCAAGAGATAAACCCTCTCTGAACAGGATTGCTTCCAAACTGTTTGGTGATGGTGGTGATGGGAGGTGGAGAGAGGATAAGAGACAAATTTAGTAACAATTACATAGCAAGGGTAAGCTTCACCCTGCACAGCTATTTATGAAGGTTCTTCTCTTCCCTCAACCTATGTTCAGAGCCCAGTAACAACCTCATCATCATCCTCAGCTGTGTTTCCTTTCTACTCCTCCTCCTCTGCCTTCTCTTACTTCAATTCCTCTGCTGTGGATCCATCCCTATGGGTGAGTTTGGGGAAGAGAGGATGAAACAGAAATAATGACTAGATCTTTATTTCCTCCTTTGAGGTCTTCCCTGACTTTATGTCTTTCTTCTCATGTCTCTCTCACCAGGGCCTTTTCAAGGATATAACTCTCAGAGGTAAGGAACTCAGCTCCTCTTCCCATTATCATCTGTTCCTTCATTCTCATGTAACCTGAACTCTCTGAACTGGAAAGACATTCTGGTGAGGAGAGGGTGTTGACAGAACTTCCCAGAGTGAACTCCATCTCCTTATCCTATTTCTTCCCTTTCTCCCTACTGCAGCTGTTTTGGTTGCTCTTGTCTTCCTTGGAGTACCTGCCTGTCTCATCACCCTGAGGCACCCAGAGAGGAAACCCTATGTAAGTTATCTGGTCAGGAAGAGGGCAGGGTCCTGGGTTGAGGGAGGGGGATAGAAATGGTGGAAGGGAATACTGTTCTTGGAAGGTTACAAATGATGGTAACTTCCCTCCATCTCAGACACAGAAGTTGCCAAGGAGAGACCAAGGGAACTATTGGTGAGTTAATTCCATCCTATCTTCCACCTTGAAGAACTTCTTTCATCTTTGACTGCTTGTTTCTTCTCCTCCTCCAGTAAAATGCCTTTAAAATTAGAATCTCAAATTATTAGGAATATTTATATAACTTTTTCATGACTTTATTTCAATATCATTTATTTCCTTCATAATTCTTTGAAGTACATTTTATGTATCTAAAGGTATAAGATTGAGAAGGCATCCATAGCTTTCACCAGACGAGCCATCAAAACTTTTATGATATTAACAGATTAAGAACTGCTGCTTCAAATTCATTGCTATTCCCTTCCTTTTGTATTTCTCCTTCAGGTCCCCATGGCTGAAGACCCTCAGGGAGTGACATATGTTCAGTTGAACATAAGAAACTTGAGTTAGAGGAAAACCGACCCCAAGGAGACTCCCACAGAAACCACGCTCTATACCACTGTACATTTTGACTATTTGAGCAGTTCTCACAAAGGAATTCTTTCTCTTCTACTCTTCTTCCAGCTCTTCTCCTCTCCTTCATCTTTATTTTATCTGTTCCCTAATGTATCTTTCCCAGATTCCCATCATTCAGGTGCCATGATAACTATTAACAATATCCACTGGGGTATAGACTTGGGCAAACCCGGTGCATCAGTCTAAAGGTGACTGAGGAGAGAAGAGGGAAAGAGAATCTAGAATTCAAAGTTTTAAGAAACACCTTACTGAGATTTTGAAACAACAGCAAAGAAAGTGAATTTTATTTTTGTTCATTGTTGGTAGTAAAAATAATAATAATAATTAATAATAATAGCATTATTATTATTTTCTCTTGTAACTATTGTGAACACCTTGCTTTGTGGTCACTGTAATTCTGTGGAGAGGGGGAGATGACATACATGAGAAAGTGTTCCCCCTTGTGTCCCAGGAATCAAATCAGAGCAGTGTGCAAAATATAATGTTCTTTTGTAATGTTTTATATTTTTTATAATGTTTTATAATTTTTAAAATAAATTTAGTGAAACCAAATGTTAAAAGTTGTTATACATGTAAGTAGGGGAAAATAACATTCTAAATTAAAATAAAGCAAAATCAGTCCCTATTTCAATGTTTTTCTTATTTCCCTCCCTTCCATCCCCCTTCCATCCTCAAGCAAGCTATATTTAAGAAAGGATATATTTATCTACAATATATAGATATATATGCATATATATACACCAATACCCCTATACATACCCACACACATATCTTTCATAATCCTACAAACCCTTTTTTTCAATTCTGCTCCTAACTTGCCTTACTATTCCTTAATCTTCCCCTACCCATAGAACCCTCCCTTGTCTTCTTCCCAGCACCTTTTGCTTCCCTATCTGCCCATCTCTCTACTCCCTTTTTTCTTTGTACATGTATGTAATATGTAGTTAGTGTTGCCAATTTAAGCCATTCCCAATGTAAATAGGTTTTCAAAAGTCCTTCTCTCAAATCTAAGGCTTCTGTGTCTATTTTTCCTCTGCAACTCATTTGTATAACATGATTACTATTTTTACCTTAACTCTGCTCCAGTCTTTCTTTTGAGCTGTCCTATTGTTGATATCAATTTTACATCTATGCTATACATAAAAATCCTAAACAATTTGTCCATGTTTAGTTACTTGAAATTGATCTTTGATATTGACTCTTACATCTTAAATTTTCCACTAAATTTGGGCTTGGTTGATAGAAATTCCTGAAAATCTTCAAGTTCCTTGAATGTCCATTTTTTCTCATTTAATATTATAGATAATTTTTCTTGATATGATATTTTTGGTCACAGACCCACTTCTTTTGAATGTCAGTAGATGTTTCCAGGACCTGTGGTCTTTTATTGTAGCTCCTTATAAATCCTGTACAATTCTAATTGGAGTTCCAACATATTTGAATTGGGGTTTTTTTTCCTGTTTCTTCCAAAATTTTCTCTTTGATCTGGAGTTTCAAATCAATAATGTTTTTATGTGTTTTCAACAACATCTCCTTGAGGTGGTGAATTTTTTTTTTGTATTTCTATTTTCCCCTCATGTTTTATCATTTCCAGGATAATTTTCTTGGATTATTTCTTGCATTATTGTGTCAAGATCCTTTTTTTGTCACAATTTTCATGCAGTCAGATTATTCTTATATTTTCTCTTCTTAATCTGTTCTCAAGATCTGTCATTTTTCTTATAAAATGTTTCACATTCTGTTCTATTTTTTCATTCTTTATCATCTGTTTTGTTATTTCTTGGTCTCCCATAACTTCACTGACTTCCCCTTGCCCAGTTCTAATTTTCTTTTTTTTTTAATGCAAATATTTTATTACAATTTTTACAAGATTAGTTTTGAACAGTTTATATACTGAAATATAATTTTAGTTATAGAACCCCAACAAACAAGTTACACTTACATCAGCCTGGGTCTGTAAAAGCCAATCTAGAGGTTTGCCAGTCTCCTAACTTCTACTTTGCAAACTTATATGAAAATAAAATCTGATAATTAGTTACAGTTTTGATTTAAAGATGAAAATGAAGAGGTGCTCTTTATATTTCAACATTCAGAAAAAAGTACATCTCCATACAGTCTCCCACATACTACACTGCCATTTAAAGCACCATTACAATTATAAAAGTTTTTATAGCTAGCACAGTTAGCACTAAGTTTACAATATGGCTAGAAAAAGGGACAGGATTCTGATTTTCTTCAGTCAAACTACTAGTTCTAATTTTCAAAGAGTTATTTTCATATTTGAGCTTCTGTACTTTTTTTTCTAGTTAATTAACTTTTTGTCATAATCTTGTTTTTCTTGGAGGGTTTTATTTGTTGTTGTTGTTTTTCCTTAATGTCTTTCATTTGATTTTTAAATTCTTTTTTGAGTTCTTCTATAAATTCTCTCTGGGACCGGAGCCATTTCACATTACTCTGTAGGGTAGAAGTTTTTTTTTTTTTATTATTTTTTACTTCATTGTCCTCCTCTGAAGATGAGCCCTGGTCTTCTCAGTTCCCATAATATGTTTCTATGGTGGAAGTCTTTCTTCTTTGCCTGTTCTTTTTAAAATAAACAAATTAGAGGTATTGGTGTTAGCATGTAATCATGAGACAAAGGAATGGTGCCTCAAGCTTTACTTTAGCTCTTGCCTCTGACCAGGAACCCTAAATCAAAAATTCCCTCTTGCAGCAAGTGCCCACAGCCAACAGCCTCCCTGCCCTCCTGCCCCTGAACTCACAGAAGTGCTGGTTCCTTCTCCACCAGAAAGGAGGTTCTGCAGCACTGCTGTGTCTGGCTTTCCTATAGCCTAGGTAGGTTCCCTCAATCCACAAACAGTTCAGGAAGTGAAAGTTTCTGTAGTTTCTCCTGAGGCTTTAATCACACCCAGCTAGCCCCAGGGCTCCCTACTTGGTGATTCTGGGGAGATAACCCAAAGGTGTTTGCATTTCACAGGGATTAATCCCAGGCCCTGGATCCTTTCTTCTAATCTTTTCCTGTCTTTCTTCTAGAGTTGTACCAGGAGGACCCCTGTTCTGCCCCAAATCTTGATTTTTCACCAGTCCATGTTCACTCTGAGGTGCAAATTTGTTCTATTTGTGAAGGAAATCAGGAGAGCTTGAAATCTGCCAACCTACTTCACCATCTTCCCAGAATACTCCCCCTCCTACTTTCAATTTTAATTATATTCCCTTAGATTTTCAGAAAGTCCCATTTAGTATTTAATTGGCCATTTTTATTTGATTCTTTTAATTTTATATTCAAATCACCAGTTTCCTTCTTTCCCCCCATTTTTTAAATGATCAACATCAGAGATGAAAATTTTGTCCAAGCACTTCTTTGTCATCATCCCATAAATTTTACTACATTGTCCCATTGTTGTCATTCTCTTTAATAAAATTATGGATCTCTTCTTTGATTTATTTTTCTTTGATCCACTCATTCTTTTGGATTAGATTATTAAATTAAGCTGCTTTGTCTAAGATCATGATTGCTCCCCAGCATTTTTTTAACTTAAGGTGAAGGATAATATTCTCCTCCAGACTCTTAGCTTTATTCTGTCTCTGTGTTTCAAGTATGTTTCTTGTAAACAATACCATAAAAATTCTAATATTTGATGCATTCTGCTATCTACTTTGATTTAATCAATGAGTTCATCACATCCTTAATTCACATTTATGATTACCGTATTTCCCTCCATCCTATGTTCTTTAATCTTTCTCTCTCTTTCCTTTCACACCATCATCTTTAGAACCGGGTTCTGTTTCTAATTGCTGTCTTCCCTTTTATCAACCCTACCTTCTCTTTTCCCCCTTCCCTATTATTTCCTATAGGACCAGATAAATTTCAATGCCCAAATAACAGTATAGATCATTCCCTTTCAACCAATTCCAATGAGAGGAAGGTTCAAATCTTGCCTTCTTTTACCCCCTTTCCCTTGCCTTGTAAGAGCTATTCCTTTTCTCCCTATTTTGTATGAGATAATTTCCCCATTCCATCCTGCCTTTGATGTCTTTCCCACCTTCACCATCATTTGCCCAGCTCAGACTGTCCCAGTTGTAGGATGCTGTCCCTATTGGTATCAAGTGGCAATGTCCTGGTTCTTGGCCTTCTCAGCATGCTGCCTTCACTTCTTTGATGAGTCCACTCTAGTGTTAGGTTCATTCCCAGCATTCCAGGCTGTTGTCCACCTGGCTTGTGTTAATGGGGCCTGCTGAAGGGAGGAAGAGCTTCAGATCTGAAGCTTGAGCCACTCCCAAGCCCTGGCTGGGCAACTATTGGCAAGTCCCTGACCTTCTGTGACATGAAGCCCATAGATTGAATTATCTGCTGCAGTCATTGGAAGTCAAACACCTATGATCCTTGGGACTGTGACCTCTCTCAGGTGCCATCACAGAATAGAAGACTGATAAGTGAGTAATCAGTAAGAACAAAAGAATCAAAGAACAAGTAATTCTTCCCAGAATAGCCCAGAGGAAGCCACCTTTTCTCCTGTGCTAGCTTCTGTCCACCCAGGACCAAACACAGCTCTATCAACTATTCTCTGACTTCACTGAGTAGGCAGGGCATAGCAAAACAGGGACCTTGGCCCACATGGCCCAACTTTGGAAGTAGTGTCCTATATTGGCCCATATTGAAACTGTTTAATCATGAATACTGGATATTCTTCCAGCTACTTAAGGGTTTTTTTAAATATCTTTAAGGAGAATTTTGTAATTGAATTTTCTTATAAAAGATTTTTGTGTATACACTGGTAATTTATCCCCAGATATTTTAAATGCTTTGAATTTATTTGAAATGAGATTCAGTTTTATCGTGCCTTGAATTTTGTTATTAGTTAGAAAGGGGTTTGATTTTTGTGAGCTTTTTTAACTTCAAGATCTTCTTAAATTATTGTCTTGGATCAATTCCCAGGATTTAAATAAATCCTCATATGATCAGCAAATGGAGACAGTTTTATAATGTCTTTACCTAAATATATAACTTTAATTTTGTTCTCTTGCCTGATTTCTATTGGTAATAATTCCAGAATAATATCAAATAATAGTAGGAAGAATAAATATTCATGCTTACTTTTCATATTTAATGGGGAAATTTCCAGTGTATCCCTATTGTATATGATGCTTGGTTTTTATTTTAGATAGCTATTTCATGGTATTTTAAAAAACCCTCCTCTGTTGCTACACTTTGTTGAGTTTTTAATATATTAGTGTTGTACTCTATCCAACTATTGAGATTTTTAAATTTTTGTTTGTTTTTCAAAGGATTGTATTGCTTGTTTTCTTCATGTTGATTAATCATTCCATCCCTGATATAAATTGAACTTGAACACTACAAGTGACTTCTAGTCTGTTTCTTTTTCTGAGATTGGATTATTTAGGATCTCTATGGGTCTTCTTTCAATTTGGGTAGTTAATGTTTTTTGAAGATGTTTTTCTATTTCCTATTTGTTCCCAGTTTTCTTAATATATAACTGTGTATAATAGATTCAGAAAATCTTTCATTTCTTCTACTTCACTGTGATTTCTCCTTGCTATCTCAGTTGGTATTTTACTGATTTGATTTTCTACCATCTTCTCTTTAACCAGTTTGGCTAATGATCCAGCAATTTCACTGGTCTTTTCAAAGAATAGATTTTAGTTTTATTTATCATTTCTATAGGTGGTTTTTGTTTCCAGTTCATTTCTCCTCTCATTATTAATGTTTTATCTTTTGTGGTTGTTTTATACTTCTTTGTTCGTTGACAAATGAATATTCAGTTACTTAATCTTTCTCTTTCTTATTTTGTTAATGTATGCTCATAAACATATGTTTTTTTCCCCTGAAGACTATTGTAGATGAATCCATTTTATTTGGAATTTTTTCATCATTATAATTTTCTTTCATATAACTATTGTTTCTCTTGTTTGTTCTTTGACTCATTCATTATTTAGAATTTCATTATATGATCTTTATTTGGGTCTGCATTTTTTCTTTGAGGTACCTGAACAACATTATTTTTATTGTCATTTTCTATAAAGCTTGTATTTACTATTTATTTTTGAAGTTTATTTCAGGGTCTCTAGGAATTGATACATGTCCATTTTATTGACTGGTTGTTGTTCTTCATTGGTGAAGAGAACCAAAATGACATCCCTATATTAGGGGCAAGTTTGTCCCACTGTGTCTGTTCAGACCAAAATGAGCTCAGAAGGTACTATGATAGGATGGGCACAAAAAGCCCACATGAACATTTGGAGTGGAGTTGTTTCTAATCTTTTACATTTCAGATTTCTTTTGGATTGTGCATAAATCACAGAGTCTTCTTTAATGAGGACATACAATGCTATGTATGAAGCCCTGTGCCATTGTTTCCTGTGTCTCACAATCTATTCAAAATTCCTCAAAGAAGTTTAAGAAGTGTCTTGTGAATACTGGAAATAATTCTGAGCATATAAAAACTAAAGCATACTAATAAAAATCTGTTTTTTAAAAAAGATGCTAATAATGACACCTCCCCAGTCTTTTTATCCATCAGACTGAATATAACCAATTATTTTTACCTATCTTTATGTGGAATAGTCTTCCATTATTTATCATGTGAACATGTCACTTAAATTCCCTGGGCCAGAGTGTTCTGGTCTGTAAAATGAGGGATCTAGAATAGATCATCACTGAGCTCCTTTCTATCAGTAGATTTATAACCTATGCAGTCAATTTTCTTCAGTTTCTCCACTTTCTTCCTTCAGAATCACACTCATCACTGAACATAGCATTTTGAATGATATCTAACTTGAGCACAGAACTGTGGCTAGTAACTACTAACAAGTGAGAAAAAAAATCAAATCAAAAGTAATTTAATAGCTAGACAATCAGAAACATTTAGTGACTGGCCTCTCCAGTAAATCCAAAGATCCTGAATATAGAATGAAGCAGATTTTTACACATGAAAAGCAATTAATTATACATTAAAAAACAAATAATTTAATAGCTAGACAGTCAGAAGCATTATGTGACTGGCCTCTCCAGTAAATCCAAAGACCTGAATACAGAATGAAGCAGATTTTTATACATGAAAAGCAAGTAATTATGCATTAAAAAACAAATAATTTAATAGCTAGACAGTCAGAAACATTTGGTGACTGGCTTCTCCAGTAAATCCAAAGATCCCAAATACAGAATGAAGCAGGTTTTTATACATGAAAAACAATTAATTATACATAAAAAACAAAAAGACCAATTAATTATAATAATTTAACATTATTATAACATAATATTGCATTATAATAGTATCTTATGATATAATAACATGTAACTATAATAAAAACCAATTAACAAGGCTGCAAACCAAGGTAAAAAGTTAAGTATTCTATTTTATTTATAAGAAAGATTAGGGATTTTCCAAGGTGAGAGATGGAGGAGAGAGTGAGTTTTGGTCAATCTGGAAAGGGCACAAGAAGGTTTTGAGTTCCATATTCATAAAATCCAAAATTCATAAAAAGATCTTCATTAATTGAATCCACTAAGATTTATGAAACAGTACATGGTTCAAACAATCTAGTTTCCGTTGGAGGGATAACAGGATAACAAGATAGAGAAAAATGCAGATAACAGCATAACATAAAGTCAATATTCGTCAAATAGAATCTGATTGGTTCTCTTGATTTCCACAGCAAACCAACTCCATTTTGTACATGGTCTTCATTCTATGTCATTAATTCTCCATTTCAGTTAAGGGGGAAAGGCCAGCCCATTCTACCATTAATCATTTATCTATAAGGGTTTATCAACAGGGTTTATCTTATCTTCATAATTGGAATTAGAATTGTATAACAAGAAAACACCAGTAGGTATCACTCTCTCACACAACTTAGGGTAATAGGCAAAACTAAAAATCGTACATAAAGCAAGAACAGCTTATTTGCCTAAATTGGAGAATAACATTTCACTGTGGCCAAGTAAAGCAAGAAGAAGGATTCTACCAATGGTCTTTTGGATCAGGTAGTAGTGTCTCTACAATAATCCATTGAATTCCATGAAGGTCCATCATAATTCCCCTGAGTGGTTAAGATAGGATGAAATTGATTGATCATAGCACAGGCCCTCCTTGTGCTGCTGTGATAAGATCTAGAAAGATGAAATTTTGTAAGCCTAATTGTGCTAAGAAATCTATCCCAATTTGGAGGGATAAAATTGAATTATTTGTGGCCTGAGCAAGTTTCTCAATTTCAAATTCAAGTCAAGTCTCTAGAAGTGTGCTCTAATGCTACCATGTCTATAAATGGGCAATCTTGGGCTTAGAATTCCCTAAAATCACCAGATCATCAAATGAAAATATATATGTGTGTGTGTGTGTACATAAATATGCATATGTCTATATAAATAGATAGATATCTTTGGACTATTTATCATTTCTTCAATGCCCATTCACCCTTGTCTCATAGGTTTTTTCTACTCATTGCAGATTATTGACACCATATTCAGGTGAAATACTTCCTGATTCCCAACCACTAGGGCCATGCCTCTTACATTAGTTTATATCTACCCACATAAAAGTGATAATTTTGTATTTGTCCTTTGTATATTTATTTGGGATAAAGATCCACTTTACCTGAGAAAATGAAAGCTCCTTGAGGATCTTTATGATATGACTTTGTATCCCCAGGAGTAACCATAGAACCTATCCAATATTGATTGCTTCATAAATGTTTATGATCATGCACTAGATGACCTTCTGATCTCCATCAATCATGAGTCATCTTCCTTATTCTTCCACCAAGAATGAAAATTAAATCAATCTTACTTTTTTGCTGAAGTGAAGGGCTGACTCTTTACTGCTGCTCAGTGCTTCCACTCACGATTCTAAGCCCAAGGTTGCCCAGGCAAAAGCTATTTTTCTGATAACTGGACTCTCTTCTACCATTTGTTTATTTTATTACATGGAAATGTATACCGTATGTTTAACATTGACATCAGTAATTGGGTAGTTCAAAAGAAAGATTGGGGCTAAATTGAGTATGACCTAATTCTAAAAAACAAAACTGTCTAGGAAAAGGTAAAAAATAGTAATTATTTTATACAAATGAAGTGCAGAGGAAAAACCAAGACGGGGCTTTAGAAAGGGAAGGAAGGCTGGTAGTTTTCAAGACCTATTCACATCAGGAATGGGCTGAGATATATATTATATAAACATATCATGATGCATATTTCAAAATCTACAAAAAATTTGGGGGGAGGGAATAGGATAAGGTGAGATAGGAATGGTGCTTATATTAATAGGATTGAGATAAGGTATGTAGATTAATGGGATTGGGAGAAAAAGGGAAGGAAAGGGTAAGGAGAAAAAATAATGTAGGTGAGGGGAGGTTAAGTAATAGCAAGGCAAGTTAAGGAGTAGAATTAAAGTACAAGAATTAGCAGGGATCTAAAATAAGAGCTATACACAAACAGTACAACGAGGATCAGGAGTAGAATTTATTAGAAAAAAATAGTATTAGTAATCATTAATCTTAGACAAAATCAAACTTAAAGAGTCAATGAAATGAAATGGAGGATTTCCAAACATTCTTAAGGAAAAGAACAAAATTGAATAGATAACTTGACTTTCAAATAGAAAACTCAAGAAAAGCATAAAACATTAAATAGGAAAGGGAAATAAGGGATTTAATAAGCTTAAACTGTTTATATTCCTAAATGGGAAGATGAAACTTGTAACTCATAAGAACTTTCTCATTACTGGGTCACTTAGAAGGAGCATATGCAGACAGAGGGCTTATTGTGTGAGTTGAATATGAAGGGATGATATCTAAAAACAAAATAAAATTAAGAGGAGATGAATGTAGTGGGCAAAAGAGAAAAAAAGAGCTATAATGGAATAAATTATCTTACATAAAAGAGGCAAGCAAAAAGCTTTTTATAATGAAGGGGAAAGAGGAGTAACTACAGGGGAGTAACTGAACCTTTCTATCAGTACTGGCTCAAGGAGGAAATAATATACACACTCAATTGGGTAAAAAAAAAAAATCTACCTTATCCTACAGGAAATTGGAGAAGGGGTTAAGAGAAGAAAGGGGAGTGATAGGAAGGAGGGCAGACTGGAGGGGATATATTCAGATGCAAAATATTTTAGGGACAGGATAAAAGAAGAGAAAGAATAGAATAAAATGGAGTGAAACATAGTTTGCAAAGCATTTGTGAAAAAAATTTTGAAGCAAGTTTCTCTGGTAAAGGTTCCACATTTCAAACCTGTAAAGAACTGAATCAAATTTATAAAAATAAGAGCCATTCCTCAAATGATAAATGATTTAAAAACATGAACAGTTTTCATACGATATAGTCAAAGCTTTCTATAGTCATATGAAAAAATGCTCTAATTCATTACTGATTGGAAAAATGCAAATTAAAACATTTCTGAAGTATTCCCTCTTATCTATTAAATTGATTAATAGAACAGAAAAAAAGTGGTGGAGGGCATGTGCAAAAAAATGAGACATTAATGCTTTATTGGCAGAACTGTGAATTGATTCAACCATTCCATACAGTGATTTGGAACTATTCCTTAAGGGCTACAAAACTGTGAATATCCTTTGAGCCAGCATTACTACTTCTAGGTCTGTATTTGAAAAGAGAGAAAAAACAAAAAGGAAAAGAACCTATATGTACAAAAATATTTGTAGCAGCTCTTTTTGGGGAGCAAAGAACTGGAAATTGAGGAGATGACTACCAACTGGGGAATGACTAAACAAAATTTGGTATGTGGTTATGAAGGAATATGGTGCTATATGATAATGATGAGCAGGATGCTATCAGAGAAACCTGGAAAAATTTCCATGAGCTGAAACAAAGTGAAATGTCCTGGGTACAAAGTAACAGCAATAAGATGATCAGGTGTGAATGACTTAACTATTCTCAGCAATACAATGATACAAGACAACTCTGAAGGATTTGTGATGAAAAGTGCTTTCTCTCCCTAGAGAAAGAACTAGTGGTATCTGAAGAAAGCATACTTTTGTGCAATTTATTTTTCTTGAGGTGTTTTGGGTCTACATATTCTTTTACAATGTGATTATTGTGGAAATGTTTTGCCCAACCTATATATGTGTATCCTATTTCTATATTGAATTTCTTGGCTTCCCAATGTGAGGAGTGGGAGTTGAACTTGGAGGAAAAGAAAGAATTTGGAACTCAAGGTTTTAAAAACAAATGTTTAAAATTGTTTACATGTAACTAAGGAAAATAAAATACCAAAAAAAGGGGGGGAAAGGAATAGAAAAAATATTTCAAATTTTTAGTCTCTTCAAAGAATCAGATTTCAATTTTATAATTCCTATAGATTGTTTTGGTTCACTTTATGTGTTTCTTCTCTAACTTTTATGTCTCCCTTTTTGTGGTTATTTGATATTTCTTTATTTTTAATCTCTAATGCTAATATTCAGTAAATTAATCCTTCTCCTTCCTATATTATTAAGGTATCTTTGAAGACACATGCCTTTTTTCCATGCAGATTCTTTGAGCTGTATCTCAACAAATTTGATGTGACTTTTCATCACCTTCTTCTTTTGTGTAATTATTATTCCTTTGCATTGTTCTTTGGCCCCTCATTATTTAGGATTTTATTGTGAAGTCTTTTTGTGAGCCCCTATCTTTTTTCAAATCCATGAACCAAGTTATGATTTTTATTGTTATGATCAATAAACTTGCTTCTGAATTTTTGCAATTGTATGCAATATTTCTATGGATTTATACAATTTATTCAAAACTGAGAGAGCAAGAGACAGTGAAATTCCCGATCAATACTTTGTTATTGTTTATACATTCTTATAGTTAGATCAATATTTCTTATAAGAATTTCAATGCTAATGCATTTAAGAAAATATCATTTTAATATTTGTTGTCTTTGAACTTCTTTTAGTGTAATATAGTTTCTTTTTCAATACTTTTTATGTTATAAATGTTTGTTCTTAATATTACTTAAAGCATGACCGTAACTCTTGCTTTTTTGGGATTCACTTAATGCATAGTAAATTTTTCATTCCCTTATTTTTATTCTATTTATAAATGTGTGTTTTTTATTGTTTCTAAGAAACATTCTAATGTTTAATATTTCTAAGAAACAAATTGTGGGTGAGTGTTTACTTATCCAATCTGTCATTCTTTTTTATTTTCTTAAATTTGTATTACCTCCCCACTTAAAATTCTGAGATTTAGGTTTATATTTCCCTCATTTCTTATTACTAGTTTCCCAAATAGAATTTTACCTTTTTTGCTGAGGTAATTGGGGTTAAATAACTTGCCCAGGGTCACACAGCCAGGAAGTGTTAAGTGTCTGAGATCAGATCTGAACTCAGGTCCTCCTGTTTTCAAAGCTGGTGCTCTATCCACTGTGCCACCCCAAATTTTAAACTTTTTAAAAATAAATATAGACATATATCTGTAGTTATTTTACCTTAATCTATTTTAATGCATTTCATTTTTTGCCAGTTCCCATCACCTCATCCTCAACACCTACCCACTTAAATGTACCCCAGTACATTTAACAAATTGTGACATCTTGTCCTAGATTTAGAGTTTTGCTTATTATGTTTCTTTTCTTCTTTTTATCTAATTACTTAACTTTTCTCCTCTCTTTTCCTCTCAGAGAAGTAATTAAGATGTGGTCTATTCCTCTTCTGACTTGCAACTTTTTTTCATTATTTCAAATCTTTATATCAATTGGTAGTATGGAGTTGCAGTGATGGGGACTCTTGAAACTCCAAACTACACCTCTGCACTTGTTAGGTCCCCAAAGTTCTCTGGTCACATTTACAGACTTGGAATATTTCTTTCTATCTTTTTTTCAATTTTAGAGTCTTCTCCTCCTCTGAGATTCACAATAACCAAATAATTTTCTTGACCAAAACTGAATATCCTTCTCTACTAATTATGAAAATATTAACCTTCCTCAATGAATTTAATACTTACCATTTTCTTGCTTTTCCCAATTATTCCAGTCACAAAAATATTAAGATAAAAGATGAGAAGATACTTGTAGTTCACTCTTCTGCAAAGGTGAACTCCATGTGTTTGATACATTACACATATTTTTAGACTTCTACATGGTATTTACTGGGTTTAACACTTTTCCTCTTCTTTTTTTCCCTTTTTCCCTTTAAAATGTCATTAGTTTTATAAGAAGATGCTTTGTGAAGGAGAAGCACCAAAAGTATACTGGATGAAAAACTCAAAAAGATTAATAAAAATGTATCTTAACAATAAAGATGGCAAGCTAAATATATCTCACTTCTTTTAACCTGTCCTTACAGGAAATGGTCTTCCATTTTCTAACATTGACTATGTTACTAATATTTCCTCAGCATAAGTTTCTTCATCAATAACCTGAAGGTATTGGAATAAGATCAGTGAGCTTGCTTCTTTCAGGAGATCTGTGATCAATGATCATTCAGATCACCCCACACAGAATTTTCCCTTATCTTTCCATGTTCTTTCTACAAGATCACACTCCCTCCTGACCAAGATATTATGGATATGGCCTGAAATAAGTATGGCACAGTAGCACTTGTCACAGCCTAAGTTTGAAACACCTCTTCTTAAAATTCATGTGACTGGTCTCAGCAATGTTTGGAACTGTTGTCTCACCACATTGTTCACACCTCAAACTTTCCATTCACTAAAACCACCAGATGGTTAGATGAAAAATGGACTGCGATAGTTTCACTATACTGTGATATGTGTATATATCTATACATACATCTGTATCTACATAGGGATACATCTTTGAGCCATCTATTATATCTGTGATGCCCTGGCATACTGTCCTTTGCCTCACAGGGACCCTCCATTTATGAAAGAATCTACTCACATATCACTGTAAAGATGAAATTTTTCCTAATAGTGCATGCACTACTGCCTTCCCTCTCAGCCAAATATGTATCTACCCATAGGCATATATTTATTTTATATTGATACTCTATATATTTATTCTGCATCAATATATTCCAAGTACATGCTGTCTAACATGAGAGAATGAAACTCCTTTGAGAATCTTTCTGTCTTAAATCACCCCAGCATGTAACTTTGAGCCTGGTCTATGTTTAAGATTGATTGTGCAAACAAAACTAATGCAGACAAGAATAGGAGGGAAGCATCAAATTGGGAAATCATCTTTACATTTAAGGGTTCTGATAAAGGTCTCATTTCTAAAATCTATAGAGAATTGGCTCATATTTATAAGAATCAAGCCACTCAATAAATGGTCAAAGGATGTGAACAATTTTCAGATGATGAAATTAAAACTATTTCTAGTCATATGAAAAGGTGCTCCAAATCACTATTGATCAGAGAAATGCAAATTAAGACAACTCTGAGATACCACTACACACCTGTCAGATGGGCTAAGATGACAGGAAAAGATAATGATGAGTGTTGGAGTGAATGTGGGAAAATTGGGACACTGATACATTGTTGATGGAACTGTGAACGGATCCAACCATTCTGGAGAGAAATTTGGAACTATGCTCAAAAAGTTACCAAACTGTCATATCCTTTGACTCAGCAGTATTTCTATTGGGCCTATATCCCAAAGAGATGTTAAAGGAGAGAAATGGACCATCAAGTGCAAAAAGTGTTTGTGGCAGCCCTTTTTGTAGTGGCTAGAAACTGGAAACTGAGTGGATGCCCATCAATTGGAGGGTGGCTGAATAAACTATGGTATATGAATGTTATGGAATATTGAGAAACAACCAGCAGGATGATTTCAGAGAGACCTGGAGAGATTTGCATGAACTGATGCTGAGTGAAATGAGCAGAACCAGGAGATCATTATATACGGCAACAACAAAACTAAATGATAATCAGTTTTGGTCACTGGTCCTGTCTGATGCACAATCAATCTTATTTTTTTATTAAAGCTTTTTATTTGCAAAACATATGCATGGGTAATTTTTCAACACTGACCCTTGCAAAGCTTTCTGTTACAAATTTTTCCCTACCTTTCTCCATATTCTTTCACCTAAAAGTTGTACTGTGCCCTTTTTGATGGCTCCCCATCTTTCCCAGGCTGACTTCTTTCCCCATAAGAATTTAGTCCATGGGATCCTAGCAATCCTTGCTCTAACCCACTTGGTTTAAAATTTTGAATTGAGTAAAATACTCATGGTGTAGACCAAACAGACATTGCTTGCTCTCCACTGTTGTGCCCAAGATGAAGGTGTTTTTAAAGCCAGGCCTGCCTTTCCCCTCCTTTTCTATAATAAATTCTAAGATAAAATACCCATCACCATTCTCCATAAACCTGTCAATTACCTTTCAGCAACCCCACTCGTCCAAGTTGACTCTGAAGTAGCTCTTGTCACCCCAGTCCCCTTCATTGCTTCCCTTCATATCACCTTTTGAGATGGATCTTCCCTTATCTTCTCAGTGACTCTTGACACCTTTCCCCACTCCAGATTGTTTCACATTTTTTAATTTATTTTGTTTATGATTTGTGCCATAGTTATTGTGGCAGACTGGCCGCCTGCAAAAAGACTGACCTCTGACACTCATTTAACCTCTCACTTCCCAAGTAGATAAGGCTACAAAAGGCAGAGCAGATTTAGACCTAAATATGTAAAGGAAGCTATCATGCTTAGATTTCCCTTCTCTAATCAAATCATTAGTCTTGCCCCTAAAGATTTTTGTATTCACTTCTATATATCCAGGTAGATTTCCCTTGTTCAACTGGAAGTTCCTTCAGGGGAGTGACTAATTTTCTTTTGTGCCTTTATATTATCCTTAGCCCTTAGAACAATGCCCAGCTACAGATAGTAGGGGCTTCATAAATACTGGTGGATGATTGTCTAATTTATGGACAAATGGATGTTTCCTTCAATTGTATCAAATGTCCTAAGCCCAACATTGCCTGCCTCCATTGCTGTCATCTCTTGCAATAATCCGGCTTCCCTCTTTTTTCTTCCTTTTCTCTTCTCTGGCAGACAACGGCAGATGGCCAACAATGGTTGTTCTCATATTGTGTCTGGACTTTACAAGGTCATAAATCAGAAGTTCCTGCCTGCCTGGGTGGAGTCTTTCTCCTCTTCCATAGTCCTGGTCCATCCATGTCCATTCCCTAAGAAACCCTGGAACCAGCCTGGATGGGAAAAGCTTGGGGAAGGTAAAAGGACTCTTTGAACATTAGGATAGTTATAGGCTTTTGATGTGAGATTATGGGTTAGATTGGGGGGAAAGGGGTGAAGGGAATAGGGGAGCAACAGGGTTCCAGGTTGCTAGGGTTGGATGGAACCTCAGGGGTCAGCTAGTCCAACCCAAGCAAGCTTCACATTTATAATCCATATCAAATTTCTTGCCTTCTCAAGGAGAAAGGAGAGGACAAAGGGAAGAAAAAATTTGGAACTACTTTTTAAATGTTGAAAATTATTACATGTATTTTTAAAAAACAAAAACAAAATTCATTATCCTAACAATGGTGATATCCACTGGTCATCAAGGTCCTGAAATTCTCAAAACTTGGACTGCCACCTGGTGGTTTGGACTCCTGTTGCATCAAAATTGAATCTGAGGCTCCTTCTTTCCAGAATGAAATTTCTTTTGACTCTTTGAAGTCATTGACACTTGAAATAAGGAAGGGATAATCAGACATGTACCTTAGGAAGACTTTATTGACAGAGTTTTATATTGGCAGAAGTTGGAAGTCCAAGTAGTAGAAATGATAATTGTTCATGTGAGAGAAGATGAGGGCTTGAACTAGGGTGTTGGTCTCATGAGTCAAGAAAGGGTGACATGACAGAATCACAAAATTCACCAATTGGAAAGGACTTTGATGGCTAACTACTGCATCCATATGCAGAAAACCTTCAATATCTTCCCAGGCAAATGGCTTTTCAACTTCTGTGTTCAGATCTCCAAGGAGGGGTGACATGGTGCTTCTCAAAGAGACCTATTCTGCTTTAGGCTAGCTTTCATGGGAAGAGAGTCTTTTCTGCCATCAAAACTAAATTAGCAGGGGCAGCTAGATGGTGCAGTGGATAGAGCACCAGCCCTGAAGTCAGAAGGACCTGACTTCAAATCTGGTCTCAGACACTTAACACTTCCCAGTTGTGTGATCTTGGGCAAGTCACTTAACCCCAATTACCTCAGCAAAAAAAAAAAATTAGACTCTTCACACCTTCCATCCATTGTTCCTATGTCTGCCCTCTGAGATCAAAATATAACTATTCTGAGTCCTCTTCCCCATGACATCCTCTCCAAGACTTGACTCTCAAGTCCTTCCTGATTTTTCTTTTCTCTAGATTAAACTTTCCTCAGATCTCTCAGCCACTGTTCTTATGACATAGACAAGACTCTTCACACACTTAGATCACCTCCTCTGAATACTCTCTAGCTTGTCAGTGTCCTGCTTGCCATAAAGTGACCACAGTATTTTATAGACTATCACCTCCTTAATCACCTTCTTAAGTTAGCCCAACATTCAATCAGCTTTTTTGGCTGCCATATCAAATTGCTGCTGCCTCATATTGGGCTTGCTGACTATTGAAATCCCAAGATATTTTTTCACAGCAGTTGCTGTCTAACTATCCTTTCTCTATCTTATACCTAAGAAGTTGAGTTTAATCCCATAAAAAACTTCATTTTTAATACTTTAAAATTTTCAAACCTCTATCTATTTATTTATCTATCAACTATATATATGCATATATATATATGTGTATATGTGCATATATATATATATATATATATATATATATATATATATATATATATATCCATCACTCTATGTACCTACTTATCTTTCTTCCTCCCTTCCTACTTTCCCTTGGTTCCTCCTTTTTTTCCTTTTTATCCATCCACTTATTCACCTATCTATCCTTGCATCTAGCTACCTATCTATATATCACTTCTGATACAATAACTTTTCGAAGCAGATGCTATATTTATTCCTATTTTAAGGATTTAACTGGCTAAGAAAAGTTCAGGATAGCTAATAGGATCCAATGATCTATCTACTGCACCACCTAGTGGGTAAAAGATTATTCAGTCATCTAGAAAATTGAAGCTAACTATCCCTACAACTGAGGAAATTCCTGTTGAATTTCATCTAATTAGATTCACCCAATATTCTAGTAGTTCTTCATTGTTGTATGTGTCATGGGTCCCTTTGGAAGTCAGTCTGATGAAGACTGTTCCTTAAAATAATGTTTTTAAATGCAAAAAATAAAATGTAGGATTATCAAGGAAATCAATTATATTAAAATATAGTGAAGAGAATAAACCAGCTCTGGGTAAAAAAAAAGAACTCCACTCTAACCTGTAAGGACTTTTTTGGATCCTGACTGTCATTCAGTGTTAGGTGGGTCCTTCCCTGCTTTGTGTCTTGAGGAAATCTGATGACAATGCCATCAATCTGTATCCAAGTCATCAAGGGCAAAGATAAATAAGTCAGGGCCAAGCACAGACCCATGGGGCACACCACTGGAGACATCCCACCATGCTTTCATGGAATCATCAATAACTACTCTTTGAATCTGGTCATCCAAGCAACTCTGAGTAGTTCTAGTTCTATTTTTGTCTAATCCATCTCCCCACCTTCTTAACAAGTATAAAATGAAATGATTTATCAATCAGGGAAAATCACATCCACAGGATCCCATTTTCTGCTAGCTTAATAATCATACCAAAAAAGAAAATTACTTATTACTATTAATTTCTTCATCCTCTCACATAATCATTCTGCGTCTCTCTCTTGTTCCTTGTAGGAAAGAAGCTTTTTCCTGCTCCCTTTTCTTCAGGAATGGCCTTAAATCTGTCTTTAAATTCTAATTATATGATTTGTCAAGTAGTTTAACATAATTAACATGTATTAGACTTCCTGCCATCTGGGGAAGGGGTCGGAGGAAGGAGGAAAAATTTGTAACAGAAAGCTTTGCAAGGGTCAATGATGAAAAATTACCCATGCATATGTTTTGCAAATAAAAAGCTTTAATAAAAAATATTCTAATTATACAACTTTACCTTCTTTCGTTCCTTCTCTTCATAATCCTGACAAGGGCCTAGTCTTCTCTCTTCTAGCTGATTCCCACCTCTCCTAAGTCTTGCTTCTCTTTTTATTAGGAACAGTTAATTCTCAGCCTAGAGTGTGGGAAAGGACTCTTTGAAGACCCTTCACCCTCCCTTGTATTCTCCAGGAAGAGAGATAAGTCTACATTTGGAACATAGATCACAGTCCCTAAGTAGAAACACAAACATTTCACACAGTGCAAATCAGTGCACAATTCCTGACTCTCTATTAGATTTTCAACTTTAATACTATCAATAATACAATTTTTAAAATAGTTTAAGACTATTTTTAAAAGACTACTTAAATTCAACTGTAGGCAGCTGATTAAATCTTATATAGCCAATTACCATCTCCTAATAATTTGACAGCCTCAATAAATTTCTTTTCTTTAGTCTTAACAACTCTCCAACCACTCTGGTGCCCACTTCCCTTTCCAACTTGAACCAATCTCCCATCTGTTTAAACACTTCCCCCACTCCCAATCCACTCTATTTGCTTTACCCCCTATTATTCCATTTACCTTTTCTTATTTATCTTGCCTTGTTTTGTCTATTTCCTCCTTTAGGAAGGCAATTTAGCATGTTTATTAGATCAGTTTTGATGGCAAAATGTACACCAGCTTCTCATCACTCCTTTTCACTGCAGCCCCTACAGAAAAATGAGTATCCAGCTCCTATTTCAGTAAGCTAGCCTTCATTTGCTGATCTTGCTTCATACAAGGCTGCTTTTTGGATACAATAAAGGTTGTGTTCTCTCACAACAAAAGCTGTTCGTCTTTCAAGTCTACTTGATTTTGTGTTGTCTGTAAGTGTACACACGTTCCAAGTGCCAGTAGTGATTGGAATCAACTTTGCAGAAGTTTGTGTACATTTTTAGTGTTTCAACCTCAAGGTGAGATCCCTGCAGTAATCAAGGTAGGGTTGGGTAAGCAGACAATTTTAGAGCATCTTTGGAGCCCCTTCCTCACACCTGATGTGAGCAGTGCCATCTTTAAAAGACTGATCAAACACCCAGGGGACTACCAAATCCAACTGCTGCTTCTATTGAGGAGATGACCCTATGGCCTGGGTCACCTATATGCAGGATTGTGACTTTGGCTCCTGTCTATCAGCACCTGCTCCTTCATCACTCACTCATCACCACAGGACTTTAAGATAGGTAGAAATGGTAAAATGGTATGGTGATGTCTTTTGATTCATGGGTAAAGTAGATTTAAATGAGGCAGAATTGCATGCACTCAAAGTTTCACTCTCTTTTCCAGAGTTGTCACTGTCTAATGGCAGGACAAAGTCAAGAATACTGGTGATGATTTGAGATGCAATGGATGGCCTTAGTGTTTTGGATGTATAACAGGCTCCAAGTGCTCCACAGCACCTGCTTCACCTGCCTTCATGGTCATTGAAACAAATTGTTCTCATTTACCCATTCCACCAGTTCTTGGGGGGTCACTCCCCTAACTCATCATAGGATTTGAGATCCCTTGGTTTACCTCAACCTGATTTAGCCATGCTACAGCTTCTTGGAGCTACAAGTGAAAAGCAGGCAGATCAGATGGACACTAAAGGTAAAAAGAAGCTTTGTAAAGAGTTCCGCAATCCTCACCCCAGAAGTACTAGTCTTCTGTGAACATACTCTACATCTTAGAAGTAGGAAGTACAAAGCCTGTCACATGGAAGTAGAAGCCTACTTCTGGAGAAATAGACCAAAGAGTAGTTTATATTCACACATGCTCTTGCACTGATGGATCCTTGGCAGAAGAATGCCAGCAAAAGAGGGCAGAAGAAGAAGGAAACACAGTGAAGGTTAGATGAGGGTCTTATTGGTCGTTACACCTAGGGTGATGAAGGTCTTCATAAATCATTATACTTAGGGGATTCTTGCCCTACCTCTGAAATTGTCTCTATATTTTCTCCTCTTAATCTCCATCCTGAGTCATCCATTATCACCAGGACTCCACAATTTGGCACAGATGAGGCTAGAAGGGGACTTATCCCTAGAAATTAGGTTGAGAAACCCAGAAATCAAGATGCAGATATATGGGCTACAACAAAGAATGGAGGGAAGTCTCATTCCCCATCTCACACCTGGGTCCCCATGGTTCTAGAATTAAGGAAAATGTTAAAATCTCTGTTGCCTTTTTTCCTATGAATCTTGGCCAGGACCAGGGCCTTGGTTTCATTTTCTTGTAGAGGTGGGAAAGGGAGTGGTCACTGGCACTCTCCAATGGGTCCAGAGGGCTTCTTCCTCTCACCTCCCACTATAGGTTTCAGGAAGTCACTGTGCTGTGTCTAAAGAGTGCCATTGGTGCCAAGCTGGTAGCTATAGCTGGAATTGCCAGAATCCTTGGGGATTACATAAGTCAGGAAGAACTGGGCCCCATCTTGAGTGACATCCATACTCTGAAGGATTTTTTTTTTATCTTCTGTCTTACACAGAACAATCTTAGTAGCCCATGAGAGTCTCCAGCACAAGAAGGTCATGTTAGCCTCTGAGACCACTTCTGTGCCAGGCCAGACTAAGAGAGAAGGCTTAGGGAGTGCATCTGGAAACATAGACCAAAGATGGTCAAGGCTCTTTCCATAGTTGCAATGGGGATGGGTGACAGGGAGAGAAGCAAGAGTTGGGAGGTTTCTGAAAAACACTGACCATCAGTTCTCACTTCCTTTGTCACTTTGATCATTCCTTACCCAAAGTCACCTTCCCTGAAGAGTCAATGGATGCCAAACTGCCAATGGTCCTCTGGGCCTCCTAGAAACAAATGTTCTTTTCTTCCATCTTTGTCCCTTGAGCTTGGAGCAATAGCTGAGTAAGTCTAGCCTTCAAACATTGTTTTTTTTTTCCACTCCTTAGGAATATCCTGCCCTTGTCTCAACCTCTAACTCCTGATGTTCAAAAGACACTCCTCCCATATGGCTTTTCAAATTTTCTGGGCTGCCTCTCAGTCCTAACTTCCATTCCATGCCTTCGAAACCTGGACACAACCTCAACTGTCACCCAGATCTCAAGGACCTCACTGGGCTCAGACACCTGGCAGGGAGCCATCCTCCTAGAGAAGGCACAGCTGTAGTTGCCAGCATCCTGAGCCCTCACAGAGAGGAGGGAGAAGTCAGTCGAGGTGATAGCTGGGCTGTGGCTGTGCTGGAACTGAGGGCTGCTCACCTTCAGCAGAGTGAGTGTCGCTCTCCAGAGTGCTGACTGAGGCTGCTTGCACTGGAGAGTCGCATGTTTCCCAGGCTCCACCACCAGGCCTGGGAAGGCTGAGAAGGAAGGCTAAGGGAGAGATCCTGTGAGGGGAAGAACATGGTGCTTGGAGTTAGGACACCTGGGTCCAGTTCCTGCTGTGCCCCTAAGTCCCTGAGTGACTATACTATGCCTTGTCCGAGTCTCAGTTTAGTTGTTCAATTGTTTTTCAGTCATGTCCAATACTTCAGGATCTTTTTCTTGTCAAAGACACTGGAGTGCTTTGCCATTTTCTTCTCCAGCTCATTTTACAGATAAGGAAACTGAGGCTGACAGGATGGAGCAACTTGCCCAGCTAATAAGTATCTAGGGCCAGGTTTGAATCAGGCACCAGCCCTGCATTCTGTACATGTGATTCCACCTAGTGATCATGGGCCTCAGTTATCTCCTCTGCAAATGGGACGGTTGGAATAGATCTCTCCATGCTTTCTAGCTGGAACTAGTCAGGAATCTAAGGAGACTCAGTGGAGTGAGCTCAACCTATGGGCTCATGCAGCTTATGATTGACAGGTGGGGAGATCATGGCTTCTCTCTTCACATCTGGGCTGTCAGACAAGACCAGGGCCCAGTCTAAATTCAGGGCTCAGATCAGGGTCCAGGAGAGAAAAGGCTCAGGCTTGTCTCCAGGTTCTGTCCCTCACTTGTTAAGTGACCTTGGACAAGTCCTTTCCTCTTTCAGGGCCTCACCTGACCATTGATAGGAAAAGGGTTTGGTCTCAAGAATTTCCAAGGCCTCTGTCAACTCTGGGTCTCTGTGACTCTTAAGGCCCAATTCAGGCCCCACCATCACCTTTTTAACCAGTATTCTAAATTATAATAAAAATGTCTCTTGTCTTCCAAAATCCTTAGTCATGGCAGGTCGTGGGGCAGTTAGGCTCACAGATACCATATCCTTGTCTCTGTGATGTTTGTGTCTGGGCAGGGAGCAGAGATCATCCTCAGAGTTATCATGGGCCTCCCACACCCCTCACCTGGTACCATCAGCTCCAGGGGATCACTGAGCTCAGATCCTTTGGCAGAGGCTGTCCTGTCCTTGTAAAAGCTGTAGCTCCCCGTACCCTCAGCCCTCACATACAGAAGTGAGAAATCAGGCAGGGTCCCTGCAGTACTCTGTGGCTCCAAGGGCTGCAGGCTCTGAGAGGGTACCCACGGTGACTTGGCACCAGATGGTCACCGTTGTCACCAGAATATTGTGAAGTCAGATAAGACTCCAATGTAGGGGTTAGGGAGGGCTCCTGGAAAAGAGGAAGGAACTCAGGGATCCGATCTCTCGCCATCAGCCCTTCGAATCATTTCCTGAAACAGAACTGAACTGGGGGAGAGTCCCTGGCCAGGCTCCTTTGCCCAGTCCTTAGGCCTGTTCATGGCTCAATAAGTAACTGGGCTCCCTCGATCTTCAGAAAGATGCTCTGGGCCCAGGAAGGCTGTGAATATATAAAATAAGATGTGTGCATGATGTATATGATGAGGTGATTCTAAAAAGCAAAATTGGCTTGGAAAAAATTAAAAGTAGCAATTATATTATAAATGTGTTGTGAAGAGAACTATTATAGAAGAAACAGGAAGGGTGGAGGTCTGGGAATATAGAAAGCTTACTCTCTTTAAAAAAGGAAACAATGAGTAATGTCTACATGTGAAATTGCTTGTATTCTTATAAATTTGACTCAACTCTCAATTCAAGTGTTTGAAAAATGAGACCTTCATCAGAGACTTGCTATAGAGATTGTTTCCCAGATTTCTGTTTTTCTTCAACTTTTTGTTGTATTGGGTTTGTTTATACAAAATCTTTTTAATTGAATATAATTAAAATTATTTGTTTTACATTTTCTAATGCTTTCTATCTCTTGTTTGGTTATAAATTCTTCCCTTCACAGGTCTGACAGGTAAACTACTCCTTGCTCTTCTAATTTGCTTATATATTATGCAATCATGTACCCATTTTGACATTTTCTTGGAATATAATGTAAAATGTTAGTCCATATTTAGTTAGGCCACTTTCCATTTTCCCAGAAGTTTATGTCAAATAGTGAGTTTTTCTTCTGGAGGCTGGGATCTTTGGGTTTAGCAAATACTAGGTTACTATAGTTACTGACTACTGTCTTGTGCTTCTAATCTATTCCACTGATCCACCACTCTATTACTTAGTCAATAGTTTTGATGATTACTGCTTTGTAATATAGTTTGAGATCTGATATTGATAGATTGCTTTCTTTTGTATTTCTTTTTAAATTAATTCCTTTGCCCATCAATTGGAGAGTGGCTGAATAAATTATGGTATATGAATGTTATGGAATATTATTGTTCTGTGAGAAACAACCAGCAGGACGATTTCAGAGAGGCCTGGAAAGACTTGCATGAACTGATGCTGAGTGAAGTGAGCAGAACTAGGAAATCATTATTCACAGCAACAACAATACTATATGAAGATCAATTCTGATGGACATGGCTCTCTTCAACAATGAAATGCTTTAAACTAGTTCCAATTGTTCAGTGAAGAAAGTCATATCCACCCAGAGAGAGCGATGTGAAATGTGGACCACAACATAACATTTTCATGCTCTCGATTGATGTTTGCTTGCATTGTATTTCCTTTATCTGATTATTCTTTCTTGTAGATACGATGTCTCCTGCACAAAAATGATGTGTGGAAATAAGTATACATATATTCGATTTGTCAAGTATTTTAACATAATTGACATGTAATGGATATCCTGCCACTTAGGGGAGGGATGGGGAGTAGGGGGGAAAAATTTGTAACAGAAAGCTTTGTAAGGGTTAATGTTGAAGAATTACCCATACATATGTTTTGCAAATAAAAAGTACTAATTAAAAAATAATAATAATAATAATAATTAATTCATTTGATATTCTTGACCTTTTGTTCTTCCAGATTAATTTTGTTGTTATTTTTTCTAGTTCTATCAAATAATTTTTGGTAGTTTGATTAGCATGATGTGAAGTAAGTAAATTAGTTTAGGCAGAATTGTCATTTTGATTATATTAGCTTGGCCTCCCATAAGCAATTGATACTTCCCAAATATTTAAATCTTACTTTATTTGTGTGAAAAGTGGCTTTGTCTTGGCAAGTAGAATCCCAAGTATTTTATATTGTTTACACTTATTTTATTTTTAATAGTCTCTCATTTTCCCCCAGTTATACATCAAGAAAAATATTAGCATTCATTTTTATAAGATTTTGAATTCCAAATTTTTCTTCCTCCTTCCCCTCCTTAAAAGATGGTAGGCAGTTGGGCAAAGTTTATACATGTGCTATCAATTTGCCGTTATTTTAAAAGGAATTTTTCTATCTCTTTTTGTGGGAGCTTTGTTGGTCACAATAGAGAGATGCTGATCATTATTGTAAGTTTATTTTCTATCCTGAAGCCTTGTTAAACTTGCTGAACATTTCAAGTAGTTTTTAAGTTGATCTTTAGGTTCTCTAAGTAACTATTGTATCATTTGAAATGAATGATAGTTTTGTTTCTTTGTTGCCTATTCTAATTCTTTCAACTTCTTTTTTCCTTTCCTTGCTATAGCTAACATTTCTAGAGCAATATTAAATAATAGTGGTAATAATGGACATCCTTGCTACACACTGATTTTGACAGAAAGACTTCTAGCTTAATTCCGTTATAGATAATGCTTCCTTATGGTTTTTAGGTAGAGATTGCTTATCATTTTAAAATATGCTCCTTTTGCTCCTATGTTCTTTAGTCTTTTTAATAGGAATGGGTGTTGTATTTTGTCCAAAGTTTTTCAACATCTATAAGATAACCATATGATTTCAGTTGATGTTGTTGATTTGGTCAAATATACTAATAGTTATCCTAATATTGAACTTAGCCTAAATTCATGGTGTAAATTCTACCTAATCATAGTGTATGATCCTTGAGATATCGTCTTATGATCTCTTTGTTAGTATTTTATTTTTAAATTTTGCATTGATTTTCATTAGGAAAATTTGTCTATAGTTTTCTTTCTCAGTTTTAACTCTTCCTGGTTTAGGTATAAGCACCATATTTATGTCATAAAAAGAACTTGTAAAGACTCCTTCTTTCCCTATTTTTCCAAATAGTTCTTCTAACATTGGAATTATTTGTTCTTCAAAATTTTTATAGAATTCACTTGTAAACCCATGTGGCCCTGGGGATTTTTTCCTAGGGAGTTCATTAATGTCTTGTACACTTCCTTTTTCTAAGAGGGGGTTATTTGGGCATTCTATTTCCTCATCTGTTAATCTGGATAATTTATATTTTTGTAAATATTCTTCAATTTTGCTGATTATCAGATTTATTGGCAAATAATTGGGTAAAATGTTTTCTAATGGTTACTTCAATTTCTTCTTTAATGGAGGTAATTTTATCCTTTTCACCTTTGATACTGGATATTGTTTTCTTTTTTTTAATTAAATTAATCAAAGGCTCATCTGTCTCATTGGCTTTTTCATAAAAATAGCTCTTGGTTTTATTTATTGGCACAATAGTTTTCTTACTCTTGTTTTTATTAATCTCACTTTGGTTTTCTGGGTTTTCAATTTGGTATCAATAGGCGAGGCTTTAATTTGTTCTTTTTCTTGTTCTTTTTTGTCTGTTTGTTTAGTTGCATAGCCCCCTCATTGATTTGCTCTTTCTCTATTTTAGTGATATAAAAATTCAGAGAAATAATTTCTCCCTATGTACTATTTTGGCTGCATCCCACAAATATTGCCACAAATAATTTTCTTTCATGAAATTTTTGTTTCTATGAATTGTTCTTTGACCAGATTCTTTTTTGTTATTTTTTTCTTATCTTTTCCAGACTTTTTCCTTACTTTCAAATTTGAGCTCTGCTCCTAGGGTGAAAGGCATATTATCCAAGGTATTTGTGTCAAGTATTGCAGGCCCTGGTTATTTACCTATATTGCACTGGTGATGCCCTGAGACACATGGGATCCTCATGTCTGGTACTGCATTGAGGGGGTAGGATAGGGGTGATTGATGCTGCCAGAGATTGTAGGAATCTAGCAATTTATTGGCACTGACATCCAGCTGTCTGGTTGGCTATGCTAAGGTATGTGAGGAGTGTCCCATTGTTGATTTTTGCTTACTTTACTGCATTGGGGCTCAGGACCTCACATTGGCTTCCTGAGACAGGACTGGCTGCTGGCTAGCTGAAGTGCTTCCTGTCCTGGACTGCACTCTTCTTTTACCTGAGACAGACCTCCCCTGCCAACCTTCCAAGTTTCTTGGGCTAGAAGATTGTTTCATCCTGTCTTTTTGCTGGTTCTGCTGTTCCAAGATTCATTTAGAGGTGCCATTTTATGGTATTTTAGAGGTGAATATGAATTTGGGAAATTTTAGGCAATTTTCTGCTTACTCCATCATCCCGGCTTCTGGAACAAGGGACAGATTTTTGAAGAAGTAGCCAACCAACTTGTTTCTGAACTATAAGAGGTGACAACTTCTTTCTTTTTCCCTCTCCATCTCTCCCTCTGTCCCTCTCCCCAAAATGGCAACTATGTGAGGAACAGAAGAGCATGTAGTAGACAGATATTATAAAGCAATCAAGGACAAAATTTGTGGTTAAGAAAAAAAGTTGGCCAGCAGTATGCTGCTTCTTTTTGTCAGGGTGGGGAAGAGGGAGAAAATGAGTGATGTTTTGGACATAGAAAAATGGAGAAGCCTAGAATACCTCATTTGGAGAAGTCTCATCATCTAATAAAGTGAAAGAGAAGAATCTAGCTGGAAAAATAGATCTGAGAATCATCTGCATAAAGATTATGATTGTACCCAAGCTGATGCCTTACTTAATGGAGCATCTTGAGAACTACAGCAAGTGGTCTCCAAGGACCTGTGGATTTCTTACTTATACTCACTATATTTGAAGTCACATTTCTCTGGACTCTGGAAGTACTGAGAGCATAGTATGTCCCAGATTTGAGGAGGGAAAATGTTTCTACCACCTGTACAAAGTCTGCCACTATAGTCACCAGAAATCCTTCCTGAAAACTCAAAAAAGAAAAAAAAGAAAATAGAAGTACCTAGAACAGTGGGAGCTTACAGCAAGTTCATGAAGATTCACATAGTAGAAAGAGGCAGGAACCTAGACACAAAGACAAGTTTCTGTATCTCTCCTTAGAGAAAGTGACGCAACTTCTTATTCATATAGCAGAGGTGGAAAGAAGACATGTTATTACATGATAAGTGTTCCCCAGGGGTTGCCTTTTGCAGTTCCAAGGTGGAGAGCAATAGAACCCAGTTTCTTTTTTATCAGGAAGAGCCTGTGTGCAAATTTAGCCTATAGAAAGAAGAAGAGTATTGCATGTGTGGTCCTCAGGACCAAAGCAGTGGGAAAGCACTAAAGTCACAGTAAGGAAAAGCCAGGATTGTGAATTTGTCCTCTCCTTTTTTGCATTAGACAGGGTGGGTTTGATGGGAACAGGATTGCCCCTCCAGAAGCCACAGATTTGTTTTTCTTCTGCAGAAAGTTCAAAGCACAGGATGGAATTCAAAGTCTAAGAAGTTGCATGCATCCCTGCAAAAAAATTAATTTATCTGAATTTGGAGGAGTGGCTCCCAGATTTCTCTCAATAGACCTCAACACAGGATGATACTGGGAGCCTAAGGGGTTACATCTAGAAAGGTGAACTCACTTAAATATCATGAGTTGTTCCCCAATTTGCCTCCAAATTGAGTTCTATTCTGGGTGGGACCCAAAGCATAAGGTGGTTCTAGGAGTTCTGAGGACTCATAAAAAGAAAATATTAAAAAAAAACAAAGAAATGATATTGTGTGAGTTGTTTGTGGACTTTGTGAATCCTATACATTCTCTATAGATTGGGGAAAAATTTATGCTGTAACTGTCATGTGAGAGAGGCTGTTTGAGTTAGAGAACTTCTGTTCCCACCTCTCACAAGGCAGCTCTTTCTTAAAAATGGTCAGCCTGCACCTCAGAGATGGGAGCCCAGGAGGGGCCAGCATGAGGTGTGTAATCACATTAGGGGTTATAGCCCAGGATCTCAGGACTCTGGGACTGTGAGCTTCTGGAATTATTTGGAAGGTACACTCTTTGTATGCTCTCACATAGCCCTGGGCTACAAAGGGAATGATGTGTTCCCATAGAGAGGATGAAGAAGATCCCACCAAGGACAAAGGAAAACAGAGTTGTAAAAACAAGGAGGACCAACATCCCCTGAATTAACTAAAGGAGGAAGGGAAGAGTCAGGAAATTCAAATGCAGAGAAAAGAAAGAATTGAGACTGGGCACTGGTAAGTACAGTATCATTGAACCTACTCCTGGGAGGATGCAGAGCTAGAGATTCTTGAAAGAAAAGACTGTATTGTTCTTCAGCCCACCCCTCAGAGAGGAGCATAGGACCTTCCATGTACCCTTTCATTTAGTGAAATAATATTAAGAGATCAAAAAACAAAGAAGACAGATTTAATATTTATAAAATATATTTAGAGCAGCTCTTTTGTGGTAACAAAGAACTGGAAACTATGAAAATTACCCAACAATTGGGGAATGACTGAACAAAGTGTGATATATGACTGTGAGAGGTATTCAAGAACTCTTGGAGACCATCAGGCCCAGATATTCCTTGGGGAGAGGGAATGCTGGGAGTTTATCCCAGCCTAACCAGAAGACTTCTCATGCAATAGGCATTTAAACATTGTTTGTAAAATAGGATGAAATTGAGTGGGATCAGCCCAAAGGACAGATCAGAGGGAATGATGAAGGCATGGGTCAGACCCCCCTAGACACAAGAGGAAGTCCTCTGGAAAGATTTGGAAAACTGTTCATGGTTTCTATGTAGGCATTGTTTACACTCCTCTAGATAACTCACCCACTGGTCTTGGATTATTGTCCCTTATAAGGACTCAAGGGGCAAAGTTGAGACCAAATTGAAACACTGGATGATTTCCCCAAAGTAGAAGGACATAAACATAGGAAAGGGGAAAAGGAGGAAAACCAGCTGTGAATATAGATAGAGAAGAGTTTATGACAAAAGAAGGGAGAGAGGTTCACAGGATATGGACCATTTTAATGACATAAAACTGAAGAGTTTATTTAAAACAAAGAACATACTGAAAATAAGTAAAGTTTAATTTAGGGAAATGTTTTATCTTTTCGACTGTATTTTCTCCGATGAGTGAGAATTTAATTATTTAAATAAACTAGAAGCAAAGTCACCTAAAAGAAATTTGTAGAGGCCATGAATTTGTAAGCTGTTTCAAACCCTAGAATTCAAAGTATAGCAATTAATTGGTATAATAAGAACTTGTGTTAAACTGCAAGAGAGAAATTAGGTAGAGTGAAGATTTGTTTTGTTCTATAGATAGCTGGGATAAGATTGGGAAATAAAGACTAGAGGTACTGAGAAAGTAGAAGAAAGGAAGAGAAATGTCACATCAGAACATGTAAGAAAACAAGAAAGGAGCTTTTTTGAAGTTTGAAGGGATTGAATTAAAGTTCATGGGAAGGATATTTTAAAAAGAAGGGGAGAGAAATTTCAAGTGATTAGGTATGAAAAGAAAATGGGTAGAAAGTTACTGAGAAACTTTTAAGAGAAATGCTTGTTAGCAATTTAAAATTCTATCTAGTTACAATGTTTACAAAACTATAGTGATAAATTTGGAGCATTAAATATTTGAGAGTAGCATACAAAAATTCTGTACCTGGAAAACCATTGCAAGGCTATATTTTCATCCTAGTGTGAGAAATATACATTGATAATTTAAGTATTGCACAACAGAGACTATGTCTCAATTTCCATATTTAAAAAAAAAATCCTCATGAACCCTAAAAGAGAAAAGAAAATATAGGACTACCACATTGACTCTACGGAAGTAGACTAAGTGAGAGTAGCAGGCCTTGTAAAGTTCTAGCAGTAAGTGACTCTTAGGAAAACTGAGATTTGTATGATGCCATTTGTACATAGAGATCCAGATATGACTGAGATTATTCTAATCTCATTTAATGTGAGATGTGTTCTCTTACTGGGAAAATTGTGATGTTTGACATTCTACAAGTAGATTAGGCCACAATGAAAAATTCACTTAATAATTAGCATTAAGCGGGACAGCTAGATGGTGTAGTGGATAAAGCACCAGCCCTGAAGTCAGGAGGACCTGAGTTCAAATCTGATCTCAGACACTTAACATTCCCTAGTTGTGTGACCTTGGGCAAGTCACTTAACCTCAATTGCCTCAGCAAAAAGCAAAAAAAAAAATTAATTAGCATTAAGGCAATATATTTAGAAACTGTGAAAAATGTTGCAAGAAATACAATTGGATTTAAAATTATTCTAAACTTTTCTTGAATGCAATAGGATGTCAAAATTAATAAGGTGAATGAAGTAATTTTCTATGTAAAATCATTTGAAGAGTCATTCAACTGAACTTGTCTTTTGATCTGGATGCTATAAAACTATAAAATTAGCAAAGGCTGTTGTCATAATGTGAAAAATTATCAAGTATTTAATTGGATTGCTTAAAATAAATAATAATTACTTATTGGGTGTGAAAAGTACCAAGAGAAGGTAGAGGGTGTATGTGGAGGGAAGAGAATATAAAATCCTATCTGTAAACTTGCCAGGTTTTCTTGGGCAAGGTCATCAAATTTCATCAGACCTGGGGAAAAAAAAAAGCCTTCTAAATGTTGTGAAATTCTACAATGATTAATTAGTTTCCTGAGAAGATCTATCCTTCCATCACAAATATCACTACCAAAATAATGAATGGGAGTGGGTGGTTTATGTTTTTAAAACTGAAGTGACTTGGATAATTAATAATTATGAAAATTATGAAATTATAATGATACATATTGTTGTTACATCTCGAGTCAATATTAGTCTCATCAGACTACAATTTTAAAGATTTGTTTTTGCCCTGGGAGGTAATATGCAATACTTAAAGAAATTAATAACTTAGTCTGCAGACTCATACTAATTAGGCTTTTGAATGAACTATCAAATATTCATTACCTATGTGGAATTCCAGAATATAATTATTTTCTTCATTGCTAATGATTGGTTTTAACACCAGCATGAGTTTAAACTAAAGAAGAAAAATGTTACTAACCCTAAATAAAATAACTTTTTCTAATCCTAAATAAAGTATCTTTTTGAAAGGCCTTGTAAACTTTTTATTGTTATTGCAACAATGTGAGAAAAATAATAACTGTAACTGGGATTAGCAAAATTTGTACTTGAAAAAAATCTCTTGTAACTATAATTTGATATTGTTTTTAGTTTTGAATTCAGGTTAGTTTTTTGAATTATTAAGCCAGTAGTGTACCATTCAAGGAAAATGCAATGAGTAGGTCAAAGAGAGTGTGATCTCAGATCTACTAAAAAAAGCAAATGTCTGCGCTGGTAAAGTAGAAAAGAGAGCCTTAATGTAATGATCCTTTTGATTCAGTCTCTCTAAAGTCACTTTGTCCCCTTATATAACATCAATGGTGTTATTTTAACCATGTTTCTCCATTTCATAATAAATCACAGATAAAACTGTAATTTTGTAATATAAAATACCTTGTAATTACAATGCTCCTGCATCTCTGAATTGCTATCATGGAATGTAGGAATAAGGAACCTTATTGGGTAATTTACTCTGATGTTCTTCCTTTAGTTCTGAAGTTCATAAGGTTGGGTTCACAAGATCCAAACTGGTTTTCATCACTCTGATTCAATTTTGTCGTCTTACTGCATTATAATAATTTAGATTACGATTTGTAATATATATTATATTATAAATTATACTGTTTATCACTAGCAGCTATTGGGAACATTACCTAGACAATCTTCACAACTGACCTAGGATATAAATCATGGTAAAAGGAGATTGGGGCATCCTGATTGGAACTGGGGGTCTTTCCTCAGAAGTTCACATTCAAATGTGGCCAGCCTACAGGAGTTGTACTTTCTGCCTTAGAGTTTGGCGGTTTGGCCCAAGAATGAACCTCAATGTCCAGTACCTTATTTTGCCAGGTGATCTTCAAAATCTTCCCAAGACAATTCCAATGAAAGCAAGTCAGTTTCCCGGCATGGCACTGGTGTACTATCCAGCTTCACAGGCAGGCAACAATGAGGCCATAGCTCTTCTTTCCCACACTTTCCTTTGGAGCTTTCCAAACACAAGCTAGCTCTGCCAATGCATACACCAACCTCACCATCTGTATCAGTGTATACCTTTGGAAAGGTAAGTGAACTTATCCACAGAATTCAATTTTTTTCCCTTTGCTATAGCCAATGGTCCCATGTAGGGTTAGCATGATGTTGGCTGGTGGAGAATGTTTCTTTGGTGTTAATTGTGAAGCCAAAATTAGCACAAGTGGCAGAGAATCAATCCATACTTTGTTGCATTTCAGCCTCAGAGGCTATACCATATCAATTGCTCTTTGGCTTTCTGAAGTCACACTGGCTCACTGGTAGATGACCATTTTCAAGGTGAAGGATCAGAGATTTTGCTGGCATTGAGAAAGAACCCCATGACTGTCAGCCATTTCCTGTCCCTTTACAGAGATGAACAATAAAAGCATCCTTGATCTGCTGGTTATCATACTGACAACTGCTTCTTGCCAAATAACCCAGATTTCTATTAGGTTTTGTTGTTGTTGTTGTTTTTTGAATAGTGGACTCCCTGCCTTATAAATCTGTTGAAACAGAATCAGCATCAAGCATTTTGCCATATAAGAGGAGCCAATCTAATGGTATTTAAAACTATATCTTCAGTTAGAAGTTTGACTAGAGAGGGATTGACTCCCACCTGAGGTTACTGCCAATGGTTTCAGCATTGGTTGATGACTATTGAGAACACTATGGAAGTGTTCATACCATCTCTCTAGGATCATGTCCTTAGCACTGACCACTGTGACTCTATCAGCACAAGAAGTTCAGATGCAGTATAGGTCTTGAGCCCATATCTTTAGAGCATCATAAAAGCATTTGGATTATTACTACTATCACAAAATTTAATTTTATCTGCTTCCTCACTGCACTAAGAATCATATATCCAAGCTTCACTTGCACTTTACTTTTGTGTTAAGTGCTACCTACTTAAGAGAAATGAATTATCCTACTGGCAAATCCTATGTTCTTATTTTAGCAGTTTCTGAATTTTTTCCAAATTGGAATTGATCTTTAAATGTTACATAGAATTTGCTTCTAATTCCAACTGATTAGTGGGATTATTTTTCCTTAGGTAACTTATTCATTATTTTAGTTTCCTTTCCTACAATTGTCTAAATACTTTATTTCCTTTCTATTAATCTAAGCAGTTTACATTTTTGTAAATATTCATTTCACTTAGATCGAGTTAAACTGGCTTAGAGTTGGGCAAAATGGCTCCTAATTGTTGCTTTAATTTCCTCATCATTGGTTGAACATTCACCTGTTTCATTTTGATGAGCAATTACATTTTTTAAATCAAACTATCCAGTAATTTATAAATTTTTCTTTATAAAAATTTTACTTTCAATTAACAAATTTTTGATTTCAAAATTTCTATTTTGGTGTTTAAAGATGTTTAATTTATTGTTTACATAGTTGCATACCCAAGTCATTGATCAGTTATTTCTCCATTTTAAACTTTTCCTTGCATCACTCTTTTCTGTTTCCCCATTCTTCCTTTATCATTCGCCTCCTCATGCAGCCTTTTTGGTTGTTGTTTTTTTTTGTTTTGTTTTGTTTTGTTTTTGTTTTTGAGATTATCCTAACAAAATGAACTCATACCCAAAATCTCTGTATAAGTAGTCTCCTCCCAACTACCTTTATCATCATAAAGTTCTTAAAAGGATACATTTAGCATCTTCCCACATAAGAAGGGAAGTGGCTTATTATTCTATTTTTGTGCTTCTCTTGAATTGTGTTTGTATGTCACACTTTCTATTCAGCTCTAGACTCTAGAAATGTTTAAGAGTTCTCTATTTCAGTAAATATTCTTTTTTTTTTCCTTGATAGAAACTGTGAATTTTGCTGAGGTTATTCCAAATTTTAATCCTATCTTGTCATCTTTTTTTTAACATGACAAATGTTCTTAATAGTAGTTAAATCTTGTGTAACTCACATTCATGGTATTTGAATTGTCTTTCTGACTGCTTATACTTTGTCCTTCACGTAACACTTCTGGGTTTTGTTTAAAATAAGCCTGAGTTTTCATTTGGAGACTTTTTCTAGGCGTTGGTCAGTGCATCCTTTGAATTTCTACTTTGCCCTTGAATTAGAAGGTATCTGACCAGTTTTTTTCCTTTATAATTTCTTGATAGACATTAAAAAAAACTTATGGCTTTCAAGCAATCCAGGAATTTTTAAAATATCTCTCCTTTATCTCTTTTCCAAATCACTTTTTTTCTGAGATATTTCATATTTATAACTTTTGTTTGTTTTTTGACTGCCATTTCTTAATGTCTCATAGATAGATTAGCTTCCACTTACCAATTCTAATTGTTAAAGAATTATTTTCTTTAGTGAAGTTTCGTACCTCTTTTACTATTTGGCTAATTCTTATTTTTAAGGAATTTTTTTTTCTGTATTCTTTGTACCTCTTTTACTATTTGTTCTACTCCCATATTTTTTTCTATGTTTTTATATTTCTTTTCTCATTGTTTTTTCTACCTTTTTTTCAATTTAGAACTTTTGCTTTTTTCTTTCTTTAGGTCTTCAAGGAATTCTAATTAGACCTGTGTTCAATCTGCATTTTCCTTTGAGGTTTTGCTTATAGATATTTTGTGTTTGGGTTTTGAATTTCCTTGTCACCACAGTAGCTACTTATGACCAGATCATTTTTTGCTCATTTTCCCAGTCTACTTCTTGACTTTGGTCTCCATGTTTATATAGTTGCATACCTAATTCATTGATTGTTATTTCTCCATTACGAAATGCTGCTCACCACTGGGGTGGATGTCTGGCCTGAGTTTCTGCCTTAAATGTTCTGCTGTTTTTACTTCTAGGTCTACAAGCGTGCAAGTTTTCAGTGATTCCAAAGTGGTGTGACAAGCACAGATTTGGTCACTTCTCCCTTGATCTGTACTCTGGTTCTTACACAGATAGGGCAACTGGTCCCTATGTGACTGAATCTTCAATCTGAAATTCAGATGGAAACTGGGTAATGGATGACAGAGCTGCCAAATTCTCCTGATCTTGTGCACAGCAGTAGCTCTGGAGTCGCAAGGTATCTCTTTATAACCAAGCTTACAGTCCCATTGCCACTCCAGTGCTTCTGCCTCTGCTGATGTCACCTCCAAAGTCAATGCACCACTGCACCAGGGCTACCAGCCAGTGCCCACCCCTGTCTCTTCATATCCTCAACTTCCGTGAACTGCAAAAACAATTCACTGACATTTCTGTGGTCTCTTTTGCTCACTATTTAGACACATTTGTTTAAATCGTTCAAGAGAAGTGGATTGAGAGCTAGACAAGCATGCTGGTCTACCACCACCTTGAATCTAGTTCCCATTTTCTTTGGCCTGTTATGTATCTGACCCATTCAATTTCTCAAGCTTTCTATTTTTAAATACTACAGAATAGTTTATGTTATGGTTTCATATTTGGTCCTGTTAGGCCTCCTTTCCAGCACAGAAACTGTCAATAGGGACATATAAACATGGGAACAAACACTTTGAGTTGGGAGGGACCATACAAACTACTGAGGCAAACCTCCTTGTTTTAGATGAGAAAAATGAGGCAAAAAGAGGTTGTTTCTTGCCCAGTGTTACACAGTTAGATAGCACATAAGGTGTATTTGAACCCATCTTCCTGATGCTAAACCCAGCACCCAGTCATTACAACATACTGCCTTCCTTTACACTGTTTTGAATGTCAATTTAAATCACAAGTGTCCAAATCTTTAAGCCAATGACTTTAGCAGTCCAAAGAATAACAACAGCTAACATTTAAATAGTGATTTAATACTTACAAAGTTCTATACAAGTATTATCTCATTTGATCCTCACAACAACCCTAGGAGGCAGGTATCATTACTATACACATTCTATAGATGGGCAGCACTGAGGCAGTAATAGATTAAGTGACTTGCCTGGGATCCCATGGCTAGTAAGTGTCTAAGAATGAATTTCAACTCAGGTCTTGAGGCTCTAAGACCAGTGCCAAAAGAAATCATTGCAGAAACAAATACCCAACAGTTACCAAAATATTTCCATCAGAATTTTGTGTGTCAAAAAAAAAGTATAAAATTTGGGGTGTCTGTACCCTTATTAATTAGATCCATAAGTTTTTATCTCCAGCACAATTTCTCCAATGTCCATTCAAGTATGGGCTTTAGGTCAAAACTTTCCCTCAATCATGGCTTCTATAAGTCTTGTTTTCTGATGTGTAGTGTTTCTCTCACTACGAATGAATGTAAAGGGATAATCTGACTGAAGATTTTTCCACAACGAATTTATTTTTTTTTGGTAATTATTTTTTTTATTAAAGTTTTTAATTTGCAAAACATATGCATGGATAATTTTTCATCATTGATCCTTACAAAGATTTCTGTTACAAAATTTTCCCTCTTTTCCCCCACCCTCTCCCCTAGATGGCAGGAAGTCTAATACATGTTAATTATGTTAAAATACTTGACAAATCAAATATGTGTATGCATATTTATACAGTTATCTTGCTGTACAAGAAAAATTGGATCTATAAGAAAAAAAATCTGAGAAGGAAAACAAAATGCAAGCAAACATCAATAGAAAGCATGAAAATGCTATGTTGTGGTTCACACTCAAATCCCATAGGCCTCTTCCTGGGTGTATATGGCTTTCTTCATCACTGAACAACTGAAACTGGATTGAAACATCTCATTGTTGAAGAGAGCCACGTCCATCAGAATTGATCATCATATAGTATTGTTGTTGCCGTGTATATTGATCTCCTGGTTCTTCTCATTTCACTTAGTATCAGTTCATACAAGTCTCTCCAGGCCTCTCTGAAATCATCCTGCTGGTTGTTTCTTACAGAACAATAATATTCCATGACATTCATATACCATAGTTTATTCAGCCATTTTCCAATTGATGGGCATACATTCAGTTTCTAGTTTCTAGCCACTACAAAGAGGGCTGCCACAAACATTTTTGTACATGTGGGTCCCTTTCCTTCCTTTAAGATCTCTTTGGGATATAGGCTCTGGGTCACTGCTGGGTCAAAGGATATGCACAGTTTGATAAGCTTTTTGAGCATAATTCCAAATTGCTTTCCAGAATGGTTGGATCTGTTCACAGTTCCACCAACAATATATCAGTGTCAAGCTAAACTGTTGATTGCTATTTTTCTTTTTTTTCTCTCATAGTATTTTATTTTTCCAATTACATGTAAATATTGTTTTCAACATTCATTTTTGTAAGATTTTGAGTTTCAGTTTTTCTCCCTTCCTCCCTTATTTTCTCTTCCCCAAGACAGCAAGCAATCTGATATAGATTATACATATACAATGATTTCAAATATATTTTTATATTTGTCATGTTTCCACAACAAATTTATACTGAGCTTGTGGACAGAATGAAACTTCTGGCACCTAAAAAGTGATCTACTCCATCTGAATGCTTTATCTCATGAATGACAGTGATACCGTTTCTATCGAGTATGAATTCTCTTATGGGAAATAAGAGATGACTGTTGCTGAAAGGTTTTACTACACTGAGTACATTCGTAAGTTTTCTCCCTAGTGTGGATTTTCTGATGTTTACCCAGACTGGAGATGCATCTGAAAATCTTCCCACATTGATTACATTCATAGAGTTTCTCTCCAGTGTGGATTCTCTCATGTTCGACAAGGCTGGAGCTGGATCGGAAAGCCTTTCCACACTGATTACATTCGTAAGGTTTTTCTCCAGTGTGGATTCTCTGATGCAGAGCAAGACTGGAAGGTTGTGTGAAAGTCTTCCCACACTGATTACATTCATAAGGTTTCTTTCCAGTGTGGATGCTCTGATGTTTACCCAGACTAGAACTACATCGGAAAGTCTTTCCACACTGACTACATTCATAAGGTTTCTCTCCAGTGTGGATCCTTCTATGGCGAGCAAGATTGGAGCTGCATCTGAAAGCCTTTCCACACTGATTACATTCATAAGGTTTCTCTCCAGTGTGGATTCTCTCATGTTCAACAAGGCTGGAGCTGCATCTGAAAGCCTTTCCACACTGATTACATTCATATGGTTTTTCTCCAGTGTGGATTCTCTTGTGTTCAATAAGATTGAAGGTTTGTGTGAAAGTCTTTCCACACTGATTACATTCATAAGGTTTCTTTCCAGTGTGGATTCTCTGATGTTTACCCAAACTGGAGCTGTATCTGAAAGTCTTTCCACACCGATTACATTCATAAGGTTTCTCTCCAGTGTGAATTCTCTTGTGCCGAGCAAGATTGGAGCTGCGTCTGAAAACTTTTCCACATTGATTACATTCGTAAGGTTTCTCCCCAGTGTGGATTCTCCGATGTACAGCCAGACTAGAGCTCTGTCTGAAAGTCTTTCTACAATAATTGCATTCATAAGGTTTCTTTTCAGTGTGGCTTCTCTGATGTACAAGGAGGGATGAGTGTTCAACAAAAGCTTTACCACATTCACGACACTCGTGAGGCTTCTCGCCACCCTGGATTCTCTGATACAGAGCAAGACTAGACTTGCATCTGAAACCTTTCCCATTCTGGTTACAATCATAAGGTTTCTCTCCAGTGTGGATTCTCTCATGTTCTGCAAGATCAGAGCTCTGTCTGAAAGTCTTTCCACATTGATTACATTGATAAGGTTTTTCTTCAGTGTGAATTCTCTGGTGTAGAGCAATACTGGACTTGCATCTGAAAGTCTTTCCACATTGATTACAGCCATATGGTTTCTCTCCAGTGTGAATTCTCTGATGCTCAGCAAAGCTGGCGTTCTGTCTGAAAGTCTTTCCACACTGATAACATTCAAAAGGTTTTTCTCCATTGTGGATTCTCTGATGTTTAGCAAGACTAGAACTCCATCTGAAAGTCTTTTCACACTGAAGACAGTTATAAGGTTTCTCCCCACTGTGGATTCTCTGATGTACAGCAAGACTGGAGCTCTGTCGGAAAGTCTTTCCACATTTATTACATATATAAGGTTTTTCTCCACTGTGGATTCTCTGATGTTTAGCAAGATTAGAATTGCATCGGAAAGCCTTGCCACAATGATTACACTCATAAGGCTTCTCTTCAGTGTGGATTCTCTGATGCACAATAAGAGATGAGTGTTCGATGAAAGCTTTACCACATTCATGACACTCATGAGGCCTCTCTCCACTGTGGATTCTCTGATGTACGGCAAGGTTGTAACTCTGTTTGAAAGTCTTTCTACACTGAACACATTCATAAGATTTCTCTCCTGTGTGGATTCTGGGATGGGCAAGAGATGAGTTTTCACAAGTTTCACCACTTTCATGAGATTTCACTCTACTGTGGATTCTCTGATTGTGTACAGTGAGACTGGATCTGTATCTGAAAGTCTTTCCACATTGATCACAGTCATAAGGTTTAACTATAGTGTGAGATCTCTGATGAAAGGCAAGACTAAAGCTCTTACTGAACGACTTTCCACAAGTATCACATTCATAAAGTTTCTTTCCATTGTGGTTTCTCTGATTTACAACAAGGGATGACTTCTCGGTTTTACCACATTGAGAAGACTCGTGAGATTTCTCTCGAGAATGAATCTTCTGATGGGATACAAGGGATGACTGCTGCCTGAAAGCCTTTCCACACTGCATACATTTATGTAGCTTTTCGCTAGTATGAAATTTCTGGTGGTGAACAAGGCAAGACTGTCGCTTAAAGGTTTTCCCACATTCGTTACATCCATGTTTCTTTCCATCAGGAGTCTTCTGATGGTTAATGAGATCGGAATTACAACTGAAGGCCTTCTCACCTTCATTACATATAAAAATCATTTCTCGACTATGACTTTTTTGATGCTTAACTAGGTCTGCATTCAAGCTGAAGGTCTTTTCACATTGATTACACTGATAAGTTTGCACTTCAGTAGGCTTCTCTTGAGACTCAACAAGCTCTACCTGTTCAGTAAAGCATTCCTTATCCTGAGAGCAATCATTCCCTGAGGTCTTTTTCTTACAGCCCAGCAGGCTTGAACATTGTCTAAAACTCTTTCCATCTAGGTCAAATTCAAAGTGACTCTTTTGTTTTTTCTCTATTTTGATTTTGGAATCACCTATTTCTCTCAAATTGAGGTTGCAGTGACCATCCTTCATGAATCTCTGCTGCTGTGATTGTTCCACAGAAATATTCAGCGTGGCAGTAGTCTTCCTGGTTTCAAGTCTTATCTTTCCATCTAAGGGAAACAAACATTTACAGGTCACATAGACATATATACAAATACACCCTCTATTAATAAAAAGTTAAGTGGTTTGTTATCTGTTTCCTTAGAGAAGAAGATTCTTCAAACTCAGATAAGATTCATTATTATTATTATATAATTATTATTATATGATATTCATTATTAGCTCACATCTCCAAGATGATTTCACCTACAGAGAAATTCAGATACAATAATTCTGAATCCTCCGTACAAACCTGAGACAGTCAGGCCCCGCATCCTGATGATATTCATCCCTCAGGCCAGGAGCTCAGAATGGTTGAGTGACTTAACCAACATCAGCTGAGACTAGAATTTTGTGCAGAGGGTGTGTTCTCTCCATAAGACCGGATGACCTTTCATTACTATACTCTTTCTTTTTTTTAAAGAAAAGCTTTTCTTACTACATGCTCACCTGTTTGTAAGTGTGTATACAAAGCGCTGGGTAAGCAAAAGCTTAAACAACTTCCCAGTGGAAATCGTACAACTCTACAACTAGTATAACTACAATTGTGTTATTCAGTAACTTGGTTAGCATATTTTGTACGATTCTCAGAGCTTATGGTTGTATTCACTGACCTTTAAGTAGAGAAGTCTTAGACCTTTGCCCGAGGTTCAGATAAGGTATACAGTTCCTAAGTGCTAGGGCAATACAATTGCCATTCTTCCAAATAATGTGCCATACTCTCCACACTCAGACAAGCAGCCTAAGGTCAGGGTGTACAGCTCAGCCACCAGGTATGGATGCTGCAGGCTCAGGGGAGTCCCTCCTGCCCTTCAGAACACCACAGAAATGGGCAGGAAATCTCACTGGGGATCAAGTAGAAATGGAGCACTATGAGACCTGTCTTTTCCCACAGATGGCTCGTAGCTGCTGGAGTCCACAGAAAGACCCCCACCGTCAAGGACCCTGGACCCCAAGACCTCCAAAGGAAAGAGCTCTGCAGTCCCTGGAAGCCCACAATTCCGTAGTCCACTTTCTCCCCTCTCCCTACCCTTTTTCAGGACCTCAATTGTACTTTCATTCTCTTCTTCCAATGTTAGTTTTCTTTATACTTTTTAAGAGGGTTGTGGTCCTTCCTGTTTCTTTTTATTGATCAGTTTTGCTACATTATCACAGTCATTCTTTGTAAATTTAATATACTAATGTATTGGACTACCTGCTATCTAGGAGACAGGGTAGAGGAAAGGAGGGAAAAATTTGGAACAGAAAGTTTTGCAAGGGTCAGTGTCAAAAATTACCCATGCATATGTTTTGCAAATACAAAGTTTTAATAAAAGAGAGAGAGAGAGAAAAGAGAAAAAGAAAAAAAAAATTAATATGCTAAGCTGAGAAAGAGTTCTATGGTTGTATAATATTACATCAGTACTCATCATTAACTGGTTCCAGAAGGCACAACGAGAGGCAAAAATGGGTATCAAACAAATTTTTTCCCATAAGGAGTCTATCTCCAGTCCACAGCCTAACTATCCACTCCCACCCAATTTCCCAAAGAAGCAAGTAAGGCTGCCAGCCTGGCCTAGCCCAGCCCAGCCATGGTCCTTCCTTCTTAACCCAGTTCACTTTCTGAGAGGAACCAAGAACTTTATACTCTCCTTCCACCCCACACTGGCTTCTTTGAGGCTGGAGGCCCTGGATATGGAGGCAGAAGCTATGGTCCTGGGCACTCCACTACTTAGGGCTCTGGCCTCCTTCTGGGGCCCGGGGCTGCCAGGAGTTCTGGGTACTCCACAGCCATTACCATCACCATCTTCCCTCTGCTGCTGATCACACCTCCCACTCCTTCTCCTCCTGCTGACCACAACAGCCACTCCATGCCCCTTCCAGTACTACTGTTTGGGGAGCCAGGAGACTATCGGCTTGAGTCACATTGTCTAATAGGAGCAGCCCCTCAACCTGCCCACCAACAGTCACAACCTCAGGACTGTGGACTCCAACCTGCACACCAATACCCCCAAAGCCACGAGCAATAGCAGCAGCAGCCGGGCAGTACTCCTGGCCAGCTCACATCCCTCCTTCTCAACCAAGCCAACAGCCAAGGGCAACAAATGCCCAGCATCAAGTGCTGAAGAGCTTTTCTTGTTGAAATGTATCAAACCCCGAGTTTCGAAGCAGAGGAAAGCCAAAGTATCACTATATTTATTATATTCAGATTTATAGACTGTATGAAACTGAAAATTATTTTGAATTATTTAGTTATTGCAAATTGTATCCAATTTTGTATTTGTTTCATATTGGATTAGATTTTGCATTTATTGTATGATCTTTTTTATTATTTAGTTATTGATTGAAAACTGTATCTAATCACTGGAATCAATATTCGTGGATCAAATATAGACTTGATTGTATGGATCTCAGTGGTGAAATTTGTAGAAGTTCCTTAGGAGCTACATCCTGACCACAAGGACTCAGAATCTGTTGAGATTTTGCCCACCACAGAAGGGAAGAAGAGGAAAGGAAAGATGAAGATGTTTATCCACCAAAGACTTTCCAGAGGATGTTAGTCAGCTCTGGTTTCTCCCTTGCTTTGGGTTCTAGAAATCCCCTCTGTGAATCAAACCAAATGTATCCTCATGTCAAAACAATAATAATCTGAATTTAGCTTGTATCACTGGTATCTTATTTAACCAATCTCTATAAAACAACTTCTCTGATTATCAGATCGATCCTCAGCTACTAAAGAGCTGAGGAACCTATTTACTAGTATAATTATTAGTAATCTAGCCTTGCTCATAAATTGATTGTGCTCAGACTTTTGTGTCTGTTTCTCCTTACCACAAATTTAATCATTTGTGGCACATATACCAAGTATTCATCCTATTTCATTAGCTGTCTTATCTATAAATAATTTTTTTTAATTTCCCTGGTGATCCCTTATTTCTTTTCTCAGGTCTAAAAGCACATCATGCGTGACAATCTTTTTTTTTTATTATTATTATTTACCTGAAGTATACCACATTCTCCAATAGCATCAAGATGACATAAAATTCTCTATCGTACTCTTGGAGCCCGCCTCCCTTCCCAGTCCTCTTTCATCTTACTCCCACTTCCTCATGTCTTATAATCTAGTAGTAAAGGCCTCCTTCCTGGGCCTTGAATAAACCATATCCAATCTCCAGGGGTTTTCCCCAGCTGTCCTTTGCCTAAGAATGCTTCTCTGAAGCCCCAGGGAAAGCCCACCTTCCACAATGAACCTTTTCCACTCCTCCTCAATCTAAAGTGCCTTCCCTCTCTTAACTAGCTTCAATTAAACTTCTCTTTAGTGAGTTCTACTTGGCTGTGTCCATGCTAACTTCACCCATGGTCTGTGAGCTCCTTGACAGCAGAGAATGTCCCTTACTTTTGTCTGAATCTCCAGCACTGAGCAAGAGGCCTGGCCCAGAGGGGGCACTTAATAAATGCTTGTTGACTTTAAGGTCTCAGAAAGAGCTTGAATTAGAAAAATAATTTTGAAAATTTTCAAGAGACTTCCACGACCCAGACTTCCAAACAATGGATATTACAGACTCATAGTTTTATCACCAGAAGGGAAGTGAAGGGCCTTGGTGTCCAATCTCTTCATTTCACAGACGGGGAAACTGAGGATCAGGGTTCTCGATTTATTTATTATTTATTTGTTATTCTTTATTTCCATGCCCAGGACCTCCCTGCCAAAAAGTCTCTGAAAAAGCAAGGTCTTCTTCCTCCAAGTCCAGCACTCTCTTCACTGTATCATGGAGCTACCTCTTGTGATAATCTCACTCACCTTGACAAAAGTTTCTTGGGCCTTCTCCCTCCAGCATCCATGGTGCTTCCCCTTGCTCAAAACGGGAGATCAAATCTTCTTTGGGAACTGGAAGACCTGAGCATGGAAATAAAAAAAAAAAAAGATGAAGAGAAATTTGTGATTCTTTAGGGAAAGAGGTCATGTTAAGCAGGTCACAGGTCACAGGAAGTCCCCCAAGAAGTCTCAAGGATGGTTTCCATGGCATTCATTACTGGGTGCTTTGCTGGGGGATGGGAAGATCATCTGGAAACCACTTTGGAATCAAAAAATTCTGTATTCTCAACTTCCTTCAGAGAAGGATGATTCCACAGATTCCATTATTTAGATATCAAGAGGCATCTGGTAGTGCAATGGTGAGATCTTTGGGTCAGGATCCAGGAAGTTCTGGGTCCAAACCCAGTCTCTGACACTTATTAGCTAAGTGCCCCAGCAAATCATATGACCTGTTATCCTCAGTTTCCTCAACTGCAAAATGGGAATAATATCATCTATCTCACAAGCTTCTTGTGATAATCAAATTAGCTGATATTTCTTTTAACATTTTTATTTAAAATTCTAAGTTCCAAATTCTATCCTTCTCTCCCTTCCCTAACCTCTTCCTGAGATGGTTAGCAGATATAGGTTATACATGTGCAATTATGCCAAATATTGCCATTAATCCTTTTGTATAAAAACACTTGAATCAAAGAAAAAACTGAAAGAAATAAAGTGAAATATGGCATGCTGCAGTCTATATTCAGTCAATGTCAACAATTCCTCAGAAGGTGTTAGTTGTTTCATCATTAGTCCTTTGGGATTGTCTTGGATCATTATATTGTTGAGAATAGCTGTCATTCACAATTCTTCATCAATAATATTGCTATTGCTGTATACAATATTCTCCTGGCCCTAATCACTTAAGTATGTATCAGTTCATATAAGTCTTCCCAGGTATTTCTGAAATCATTCTGCTTGTCATTTCTCATAGCATAATAATATTCATTACAATCATATACCACAAAATATATAGAAAAGAACTGTACATGTTTAAAATATTGGACTACTTGTCATTTAGGGGACAGAATATGGGGAAAGGAGGAAAAAAAACCTGGAACACAAGGTTTTGCAAGGGTGAATGTTGAAAATTATCTAGGCATATGTTTTGAAAAAATAAAAAGCTTTCATTAAAAAAAATAAAAAACAAACAAAAAAAAAAAACAATGATATACCCGAACTTGTTTAGCTATTTCCCAATTGATGGGCATCCTTTTTATTTTCTTTTTGCTGAGGCAATTGAGGTTAAGTGACTTGCCCAGAATCACACAGCTAGGGAATGTTAAGTGTCTGAGATCAGATTTGAACTCAGGTCCTCCTGACTTCAGGACTGGTGCTATATCCACTGCGCCACCTAGCTGTCCCCATCCTTTTTATTTTCAATTCTTAGCCACCACAAAAAGAGCTGCTAGAAATATTTCAGGTCCTTTTCCCTTTTTTTGAATGTCTTTGGGATATAGACCTAGCAGTGCTATTTCTGGATGAAGAGATACACACAGTTTTATAGTCCTGTGGGCATAGTTCCAAGTTGCTCTCCAGAATAGTTGCATCAGTTCATAACTCTGCCAACCAAGCATGTGTCCCAATTTTCCCATATTCCCTCCAATCTAACCTTTTACTATTTTGTCACATTAGTCACTCTAATGAGTATGAGGTGGTACTTCAGAGTTGTTTGAATTTTCTCTGATCAGTAGTGATTTAGAACATTTTTCATGACTATAGTTTTGATTTTGTTTTCTGAAAACTACCTGTTTTCAGGTAGGTCAAAGGTTATCCTTTGACCACTTGTCAGTTGAGGAATGATTTGTATTTTTATAAATTTGACTAAATTCTCTATGTATTTGAGAAATGAGGCCTTTATAGAGATACTTGTTACAAACTTCTTTCCTACTTTTCTGCTTTCCTTACAATTTTGGCTGCATTATTTTGGTTTGTGGAAAAACATTTTAATTTTGTATAAACAAAAGTATCTATTTTATAATTTGTGATATTCTCTATATCTTCTTTGGTCTTAAATTCTTTCCTTTTCTATAAATCTGACAGATAAACTACCCCATGCTCTCTTAATCTGCTTATAGTATCAACCTTTATACGTAAATCACATACCCATTTTGACATTTCTTTGGTATACAGTGTAATATGTTAGTCTATACCTAATTTCTGCCAGTTTTACAGTTTTCCCAGAAACTTTTGTCAAATGACTTTTCGTTCCAAAAGCATAGATCCTTAAGTTTATCATATACTAGATAACTTTGGTCATTTACTATACCATTGATTTATTTCTAATCTATTCCACTGATCTACTAATCTATTTGTTAACAAATACCAAATTGTTTTGATAATTACCACTTTTTAATACAGTCTGAGATCTGATATAGGTAGACCACCTTCTTTCATATTTTTTTTTTTTTTTACTGATTCCTTGTTATTGAGCTCTTACTTTTCCAGATGAATTCTGGTACTATTTTTTCTGGCTCTATAAAATAATTTTTTGATAATTTGATTGGTATGGCACTGAATAAATATAATAATGTAAGTGGAATTGTCATTTTTATTATATTGGCTCAGTCTACCTATGAGCAATTAATATTTTTCCAATTGTTTAGATCTAACTTTATTTGTGTGACAAGTGCTTTGTAGTTGTGTTCATATAGTTCCTGGGTTTGTTTTGGTAGTTAGACTCTTAAATATTTTATATTTCTACAGTTCTTTTAAATGGAAGTCTTCTACCTATTGCTGTTGGACTTGTTCGTAATATATAGAAATGCTGATGATTTATATGGGATTATTTTGTACCCTGCAACTTTACTAAAATTACTGATTATTTCAAGTAGTTTTTAGCTGATTCTCTAGGATTTTTTAAGTATAATATCATTACCACCTGCAAAGAATAATATCTTTGTTTCCTCATCGGTTATTCTAATTCCTTTAATTTCTTTTTTTCTTATTACTATATTACTATAGCTAGCTTCTTATTACTATAATTAATTTTTAGAACAATATTAAATAACAAAGGTAATTTGCTTCACCCCTGATTGTACTGGGAAGGTTTCTAGCTTATTTCCATTACAGATAATGCTTCCTGATAGTTTTAGATAAATATTATTTATTATTTTAAGGTAAGCTCCATTTATTCCAATGCTTTCTACTATTTTCAATAAGAATGAGTGCTGTATTTTGTCAAAAGTGCTTTCTGCATTTATTGAGATAATCCCATGGTTTCTATTGCCTTTGTCATTGATATGGTCAATTATGCTGAAAACTTTCCTAATATTTAACCAGCCCTGCATTCCTGGTATAACTCCGATTAGGTTATTGTATTAGCCTGGCAATAATTTTTTTTTTAATTTCTATGTTAATATTTTATTTAAAATTTTTGCATCAATAGACATTAAGGAAATTTGTGTATAATTTTCTTTTTCTTTGTTGGCTCATCCTGATATGGGTATAAGCACCATATTTGTGTTGAAAAAGGAATTTGATAGGACTCCTTCCTTGCTTATTTTTCCAAATAGTTTACATAGTATTGGGATTGTTTACTAAATGTTTAGTAGAATTCATTTGTGAATCCATTTTGTCCTGAGGATTTTTTCTTAGAAAGTTTCATTGATGGTTAGTTCAATTCATTTATGTAAAACTGGGCTATTTAGGTATTTTATTTCTTCTGTTAATATTGGTAATTTATAATTTTCTAGATATTCATCCATTTCATTTAGATTAGCACTGGCATATAATTGAGCAATATAGCTCCTGGAAATTGCCTTAATTTCTTCTTCATTGGTGGTAAATTCACCCCTTTCATTTTCAGTAGTAGTAATATGTTGGTTTTTTCCTGCCTTCCTTAATCAAATTAGCCAATGATTTATCTATTTTATTGAGTTGTCTTTTTCATAAAGCCAATTCAATTTTATTTATTAATTCATGGTTTTCTTTCTTTCAGTTTTATATAAATCTCTTGATTTTCAGGATCTCTAATTTGGCCTTTAATAGGAGATTTTTAATTTGTTCTTTTCCTAGTTCTTTTAATTATATGCCCAATTCATTAGTATCCTCTTTCTCTATTTTATTAATATAAGAAATTAGAGATTAATGTTTCTCTAAGTATTGCTTTGACTGCATCCCATAAATTTTAGTATGTATTTCATTTGTCATTTTCTTTAATGAAATTGATTAATTATAAGATTTGTTCTTTAACCCACTTGTTTTTAAGAATTATATTATTTCTTTTCCAATTAATTTTAATCTCTTTCAATTATCCATTACTGAATATAGTTTTTATTGAATTATGATATAAACAGGATACTTTTATTATTTCTACTTTTCTGCATTTGGTTGTGAGATTTTTATGTCCTCATACATGGTCAATTTTTGTGTAGGTGCCATGTACTGATGAGAAAAAGGTATATTCTTTCCTCTTCCCTCTCAATTTTCTCCAGAGAGTTACCATATCTAATTTTTCCAGAATTGTATCCACTTCATTAACTTCTTTCTTATTTTTTAGCTATAATTATCTAGTTCTGGGAGGTAAGGACTTCCACCAGTATAGTTTTATTACTTATTTTCTCCTGTAACTTACTCAACTTCTCCTTCAAAAATGTAGATGCTATACCATTTTGATGCATATTATGTGTAGTACTGATATGACTTGTCTGTGATGCCATTCAGTAAGATATAACTTCCTTCTTTTTCTCTTTCAATTAGATCTGGTTTTGCTTTTGCTTTTTCTGAGATCATGCTTACTACCATGAAAAGAGTAAGGGTCTACTTTGGAAGGTAAGGGGTGTTTTTCAATGACCATCTCCAAGAAAAAGCTTCCTATAGATTTGATGAAATTTCCTTACAAAATTGATATGAAAAAGAAACCAATTCATTGAAATACAGAATCTGTGAAATGGAAAAAAAATGCAATGAACAAAATGGCTTATTTAAAAATTCAGTTGGCCACATGCAAAAGGAGATAAAAGAGCTAACTAAAGAAAATAATTCACTAAAAATTATAATTGAAGAAAAAATTTCCTGAGAAGTATGCAGAGACTTGACAGTCAAAATTCATGTTCAGAGAGACATGAGACTAGAATTTCTGAGATTATTTCTAAGTGTGAAATTCTTCACTTGTTTGATCTTTGACCTCAGGCCCCCTAGAACCAGTAAGGGACAGCTTCAGGAGCAATAAGGGAAACTCCAGCTCCCTATCACACACAACACAAAGACCTTTTACAGGGAAACCAGGAAGACCCTGTCTTGGACACAAAAGATCAGCACTCTGGTCTCATTCATCATTGATAAATGCTAGAAACCCTCCCACTGGATTCAGTGCTCCTTACCCAGGGAGAGCAGGTTCTGGGCATTCTCCACCATGACCTCCTTGTACAGCTCTTTCTGAGAATGGTCCAAGAGGGCCCACTCCTCTGGGGTGAAGTCCACAGCCACATCCTTGAATCTCACCAACTTCTAAACCATCAAAAATTATAGGAATTAGTACTGAAAAAGACTTCAGAATTCATCTACTCCAAACTCACTGATTTACAGGAAGAGACAGAAGCATAGAGAAGGGAATTTTCCAAAGGTCATACCCCTGATGAGTGTCAGAGCCAACATTTAGAACCAGAGTCATGAAAAGTCCAATGGAATATTGAGAATAGTAATTTATATATACAGTTGGAATAAAACTAAGAAATGTGTTACTGGGAATTGCTTCTGATTTGGAATCAGAAAAATATGTTTTCTCAGAGATACATGAGGATCTCTGAAGGAGAAATGGAGAAAATGAAGTGAAATTTCTTTTTCATAAGAACAGGCTTAAGTGATATTTAAGAAAATCCCATGAAAAGCTGGTGAAATGTTAGTAGGAACTGCATATTCTATGGGGAGGGAAGTTTCCTGTGATATCCTCCACTTGGGGGACAAAGTAATTTTCTTAAATCAAACTTCTAATCATGTGACTCCTCTATTTAAACAATTCCACTGAGTCCCTGCCACCTCCAGGATCAAACACAAATTCTCTCACATTTGAAGCCCATCATGACCTAGATACCACCTGGTATTCTATTTCCACCTTTCTACTCATTAACCCAAAGACAGCCTCATTCCTACTCCAGAAGGACACATTTTATCTCTACTTTCAGGGCATTTTCTCGGGCTGTCCGCCATCATTCCAGTTCTCTCTCTCTTCATCTGTCTCCTGGCCTCCAGCAAGTCTCAACTAAAACTGCACATTCTCTAAGATGTCTTTAGCCATTATCTTAACTTGGGTGCCTTCCCTCTTTCAGATTCTCTTATCTACTTATAGCTTATTAAGGACACAGATAATCCCACTTGGGGATCAAAAGACCTCATATTTGTAAAGCATTTAGTACAGTGTCCAACACACAGCGCGTACTCAATAAATGCTTGTTCCCTTTTCTTCCTGTGCTTCCACACCACTGCCCCACTCCAATATCCATATTTTTCACTCCTGCCAAACTCATTTTCCTTAAGCACAGATTGACTACTCTGCTTAATCAATGGGCTCTGGCCTCTAGGATTAATACAAACCCTTTCTCAAAACTGGAAAGCCCCTCCCAAGCTGGCCCCAAGGTCTCCTTCCAGGCTCATTAGACATTCCTCCTGTCCTCCAAGATCCAGACACAAGGGCCTTTACTTGGGTTCTCAAAAAAAGCCTTCCACCTCCCACTTCTCCAAGGAACTCCCTGTCTTTTCCTTCACCCTAAAGTCCCCTTTTCACACCTTAAGGACCATTTGCTGCTTGAAGCCATGACTGCTGCCTCCAACTCATGATGCCTTCCCTTAAAACCTTGTGCACGGAACCCCTTTGTATATCCTTGAATTTATTCACTCATTACATAGATGCTACTATCTACTTTGATGAGAACTTGGAATCTCTTCCCTTAGACTATAAACTCATTTGATTAGGGATAATTTGATTCTTTTTAGCTTTATTCCTCTCCCCAAGGCCAGTACCTGGCACAGGGTGGGCACTTTAATAAAGTTTTGATAATAAACTTTTTTCTAGATGTTTTCTTCCTTTTTCAATCTTTATATAACTCTGAGAAGTTGACTTTCTTGGCCTCTGGTTGTAGTTCAATAATCAGCCCATTTTCTCATAAGCGCTCTTGGCAATTTCAAACCCTTTCAGATGTTTGGCTTGTGTTGTATCTTTCCCAAAGTCCTTCTGTTCCCTTCTAAGAATTTCAAAAAATGCTTCAATGATTCTCTTTTCTTTCTTTTCTTGGGGAGAATGGATGTGAATCTGAGAAATGGGTGCAGGGAAGATTATTCCTAGTTAGAAGAAGCTGGTGATTCAATAGATACTAACTACCCTGGGTCTGGAGTCAGGAAGATCTGAGTTGAAATTCAGACTCAGCAACCTTGCTCTCTCAGAATTAGATAAATCAAATCACAAAATAAATAAGAAAGAAGTTAGGGAGGTTAACAAAAGGCTAGAAAAGTTAGGTATGATAGATCTCTGGAGGAAATTGAATGGTGATAGAAGGGAGTATACTTTTTTCTCAGGGGTTCATGGAACTTATACAAAAATTGATCATGTGTTAGGGCATAAAAACCTCAAAATCAAATGCAGAAAAGCAGAAATAGTAAATGCATCCTTCTCAGATCATGATGCAATAAAACTCACATGTAATATAAGGCCAGGAGAAAATAGACCACAAGTTATTTGGAAATTAAACAATCTAATCCTGAAGAATGAATGGGTGAAAGAGCAAATTATAGACACAATCGAAAATTTCATCCAGGAGAATGACAATAATGAGACAACATACCAAAATTTGTGGGATACGGCTAAAGCAGTTATAAGGGGTAATTTTATATCTCTAGATGCTTACTTACGTAAAACAGAGAAAGAGAAGATCAATGAACTGGGCTTACAATTAAAAAAGCTAGAAAAAGACCAAATTAAAAACCCTCAATTAAATACCAAATTGGAAATTCTGAAAATTAAAGGGGAGATCAATAAAATTGAAAATAAGAAAACTATTGAATTAATAAATAAAACTAAGAGTTGGTATTATGAAAAAACCAACAAAATAGATAAGCCTTTAGTTAATTTGATTAGAAAAAGGAAAGAGGAAAATCAAATTATTAGTCTCAAAAATGATAAGGGAGAACTTTCCTCCAATGAAGAGGAAATTAGAGTAATAATTAGGAGTTTCTTTGCCCAACTTTATGCCAATAAATTTGATAATGCAAATGAAATGGAGGAATATCTACAAAAATATAGATTGCCAAGGTTAACAGAAGAGGAAATAAATTATTTAAATAGCCCTATTTTGGAAAAAGAAATAGAACAAGCTATTAATCAACTCCCTAAGAAAAATTCTCCAGGGCCAGATGGATTTACATGTGAATTTTACCAAACATTCAAAGAACAATTAATCCCAATACTATATAAACTATTTGAAAAAATAGGAAAGAAGGTGTACTACCAAATTCCTTCTATGACACAGATATGGTGCTGATAGCTAAACCAGGTAGGGAGAAAACTGAGAAAGAAAACTATAGACCCATTTCCCTAAAGAATATTGATGCAAAAATTTTAAATAAGATTTTAGCAACAAGATTACAGAAAGTCATCCCCAGGATAATACATCATGACCAAGTAGGATTTATACCAGGAATGCAGGGCTGGTTCAATATTAGGAAAACTATTAGCATAATCAATTATATTAATAACCAAATTAATAAAAACCATATGATTATCTCAATAGATGCAGAAAAAGCCTTTGATAAAATCCAACACCCATTCCTATTAAAAACACTGGAGAGTATAGGAATAAATGGGCTTTTCCTTAAAATGATTAGCAGTATCTACTTAAAACCTTCAGCAAGTATCATATGTAATGGAGTCAAACTAGAACCATTCCCAATAAGATCAGGAGTGAAACAAGGCTGCCCACTGTCACCATTATTATTTAATATTTTCTTAGAAATGTTAGCTCTGGCAGTAAGAGAAGAAAAAGAGATTAAAGGAATTAGAGTAGGTAATGAGGAAACCAAATTATCACTCTTTGCAGATGACATGATGATATACGTAGAGAACCCTAAAGACTCAACTAAAAAACTACTAGAAACAATTCACAACTTTAGCAAAGTTGCAGGATACAAAATAAATCCACATAAATCATCAGCATTTTTAAATATTACCAATAAAGTTCAGCAGCAAGAGATACAAAAAGAAATTCCATTCAAAATAAGTGTTGATAGTATAAAATATTTGGGAATTTATCTGCCAAGGGATAGTCAGGAACTATATGAACTAAACTACAAAACACTTTCCACACAAATAAAATCAGACCTAGTCAATTGGAAAAACTTAAAATGCTCATGGGTAGGCCGAGCGAATATAATAAAAATGACAATATTACCCAAACTAATTTACTTATTTTGTGCCATACCAATCAAACTCCCAAGAAATTATCTTATAGATCTAGAAAAAATAGTAGCAAAGTTCATTTGGAAAAACAAAAGGTCAAGAATTTCAAGGGGATTAATGAAAAAAAAGGCTGATGATGGTGGACTTGCTGTACCAGATCTAAAACTATATTACAAAGCAGCGGTCATCAAAACCATTTGGTACTGGCTAAGAAATAGAGTAGTCGATCAGTGGAATAGGATAGAATCACAAGACAAACTAGGCAATAACTATAGCAATTTAGTCTTTGATAAACCCAAAGACCCCAGCTCTTGGGATAAGTATTCACTATTTGACAAAAACTGCTGGGAAAACTGGAAACTAGTGTGGAAGAAATTAGGGCTTGACCCACATCTAACACCACATACCAAGATAAGATCTAAATGGGTCCATGATCTGGATATAAAGAGTGATACTATAAGTAAATTAGAGGAACGTAATATAGTTTACCTCTCAGACCTATGGAGATGGAATAAATTTATGTCCAAAGAAGAACTGGAACTCTTAATTGAAAACCAGATAGATAACTTTGACTATATTAAGTTAAAAAGTTTTTGTACAAACAAAATCAATGCAGACAAGATTAGGAGGGAAGCAATAAATTGGGAAATCATCTTTACATTTAAGGGTTCTGATAAAGGTCTCATCTCTAAAATATATAGAGAATTGTCTCATATTTATAAAAATTCAAGCCATTCTCCAATCAATAAATGGTCAAAGGATATGAACAGACAGTTTTCAGAGGATGAAATTAAAACTATTTATAGTCATATGAAAAGGTGCTCCAAATCACTATTGATCAGAGAAATGCAAATCAAGACAACCCTGAGGTACCACTACACACCTGTCAGATTGGCTAAAATGACAGGAAAAGTTAATGATGAATGTTGGAGGGGATGTGGGAGGGCTGGGACACTGATGCATTGTTGGTGGAGCTGTGAACGAATACAGCCATTCTGGAGGACAATTTGGAGCTACTCTCAAAAAGTTATCAAACTGTGCATACCCTTTGACTCAGCAGCATTTCTATTGGGCTTATATCCCAAAGAAATCATAAAGGAAGGAAAGGGCCCCACATGTGCAAGAATGTTTGTGGCAGCCCTTTTTGTAGTGGCTAGAAACTGGAAATTGAATAGATGCCCTTCAATTGGAGAATGGCTGAATAAATTATGGTATGTGAATATTATGGAATATTATTGTTCTGTAAGAAATGACCAGCAAGATGATTTCAGAGAGGCTTGGAGAGACTTACATGAACTGATGCTGAGTGAAATGAGCCAGGAGATCATTATACACGGCAACAACAGTACTATATGATGATCAATTCTGATGGACATGGCTCTCTTCAACAATGAAATGCTTCAAACCACCTCCAATTGTTCACTGAAGAAAGCCATATACACCCAGAGAGAGGGATGTGAAATGTGGACCACAACATAACATTCTCATACTCCTTGATTGATGTTTGCTTACATTGTGTTTCTTTTATCTGATATATCTTTTGTGTAGATAAGATTTTTCTTGCACAAGAATGATAAGTTTGGAAATATGTATACATATATTCGATTTGCCAATATTTTAACATAATTAACAGTGGATATCCTGCCATCTAGGGGAGGGGTGGGCAGTTGGGGGGAAAAAATTGTAACAGAAAGCTATGTAAGGGTTATTGTGGAAGAATTACCCATACACATGTTATGCAAATAAAATAAAAAAAAATTTAAAAAAAAAAAAAGAAATTCAGACTCAGCCACTTGCTAGCTATATGGTCCTATGCATCCCATTCTGTGTCTCAGCTTCTTTAACTGTGAAATAAAAATAATAATAGCACCTATCTCATTGGGTGGTTGTGAGGATTGCCCAAAGTGGACCTGGAGGGAAATACAAAATTATTAAATTTCTTTGCATTTCTGACTGACACAGAAAATCTTCTTCAGGATCTCCCTTGACTCAGTTTCCAAAGAAACTTGAAGGACTTTGGAAAGTTGCACAAACTATTCATTCCTTTCCCATAATCCTATCAGAGAAAGCAAACAGTAGGAGTTTAACATATGACAGATAAAGAAGACATTATTGTCTTTGGTCCCCTACAAACACTGTGCTAAAGTCCTCCTTTTCAAAAAAAAAAAAAAGTTTGCCTCAGTTTACTTATCAACTTATAACAACAAACATAAAAAAAGTTTAATTTTACTTCTGACTTAAAGTGAGGAAACTAATAGTGCTTACCTCCCAGGGTTGTCATGAGGATTAAATTAAATAGTGCTTCCTAACGGTTAGCTAGTCATCATTCCTGGCATACAGGCACAGGGCACACATACACAAAAGAACATAAGCACCCATATTTACATATAGGGACCCAGGGATACGTTGATCGGTCGTCTGTAGAAATAAAGGATGTTCCTGATTGTCCCTTCCTGATGGAGTGGATCATCCTACTGAGTAGATCAAAAAGTGCAGTGTACCTGTCTGTTGCATCCTGTGCCACCATATTCAGGCTGTCTCTATCAAGGACCATGACAATTCTTTCTACAGGATCAAAGGCTCATGGCACACAGCATACACCATATAGCACCCCCAATCCCCTTTCCAATCTTCTCCCTCCTTACTTCCTTCTCCTCTCTGACACTGGCCTCCTGGCTGATTCTTGGCCAGGACCCACCCCCTCAGTGCCTTTCCAATGACTCCGAATGTCCTCCTTGCTCACCTGGGCCTCCTGGCTTCCTTCCAGGCTCCACTAAACTCTACTCTCTGAAAACAAGCTTTTCCTGATCTCCAAAAGTGTTAGGACCTTCCTTCCGACAGGGCCTTCCTTCTACACTGGACGAGCTTGTTTGGACACAGCTGCTGACATGATGTCTCCCCCATTAGACTGGAAGCTTCTTGAAGGAGGGACTTGTTTTTCCTTCCTCTGTATGCAAGGAAAGTTGAACAGTGCTTGGCACTTAATAGGGCCTTTCTAAAAGTTTGCTTGCCTAAAAAATGGTAAAGGGAAGGGGTTCAGAGAGAATTGGGAAGACCTGTGTGAGCTGAGGCAGAGGAAGGGCACACAAGCAGGAGGACAATTTCTGCTCTGAGTTAAGGCTGGGAAGCCCTAGGGCTCTGCTCCAGACCTGTCCACACAAGACTCAAGAGGGAAGGGTTTTCCTGGACCTTCAGTTGCTACAAGGGAAAGCAGGAAGCAGAAAGAGGGTGTGGGAGGATGGGTAACTATGTGTGATGAAAGGTGGGCTAGGAGTGTAAAAAGGGAGCAAAGCCTACAGATAGGGCCCGATGAGGGAAGGGGTGGCCCTGGTCAGTCACTTGTAATGAGGGAGAATCTCAAAACAAACAGATCTCTCCCCAGCAGCCGGGAAGCCAAAGTGCCATCAATCAGCTCAAAGGCAGAAGGAGAGAGCAGGGAGGGTTGTTGCTGCTGCATTCAATTTTACACCTGTTTCTGTAAAGAAGCCAGACAATCCTCTAGGTGCATGGAGGTGCTTCGTTGGCCGATGTTGACCAAGTCTGTGGGCAGTCTGCACTCACCTGGGCTGGGGGTCTGCGGCTCCTGGGGGCCATTTCCTCTGGCTCCAGGCTCCCTCTTTGGGCCAGGCCTTGGTCCTCTGCAGGCTGAGTGGGGGGTCCAGAAGGCCTCCAGAGGCTGAGAGGCTTTCCCTTGTCTTCTGGGCCTACAAGGATAGACAGGGAGTGAGGTCCCACATGAGTCAGAAACACCCTCACCCTGCCCTCAGACCAGAGCCTCCAGAAGGGGAGGGAGCAGGTGGGGTCAGGCTTGGAATGAGGATGGTCTGGACAGGAAGCCCTCCCCTCCCTCCCTCCCTCTCTAACTCTCTCTCTCCTGTCCCTTCCTCCCACAGAGATCCAGGAGGCAGAAGGGGGACTGTGGTGTCCCAGGTAGGATGAGAGGAGTCAGAGCTCTCCCTGCCCTCCCTGCATCCCCGCACCCAGACTCCCCCCCACACAATCCAGACAACACTGACTGCTGGATCTAGGAGGGAGGGTAGCCAGAGCGGGTTGGGGATGGGGAGGGCGGTGGGATGGGGCTGCCAGGAATGACCAGGAGGAGCCTATGGCAGACACAATCCTGTCTGGAGTTCAGTTGCTTGGCAGGGGGCCCGAGGACTCTGAACAAAGCAGGGCCAGGGAAGCAGGACACTGTAATAAAGTGGGGAAGGGACATAAGAATCCCAAGAGGGAAAGCAGGAAGCCTATCCTGGGTTCTTAACTGGGAGGGCTCCTGGGCCCCTTCTTGGGAGCTTAGGCCTGGAGGCTGTTTATCTGGATCCCTGGAAGGAAATGAGAGAAGGGGGCAAATGCCTGTGATATGACAGGGAGCAGGCTAGAAAGCCACATAGGCAGTTAAGAGATCAGGCAGGAACTTTAGGGTCTGGGTCCTGGGGTAATGAAGCAGGACTCCTCGGTCATTAAAAGAGCCAATGGTAGGATAATTCAGTCTTAGGAACTGGAGGCACAGAGACAGAACACATGGGCCCTGATGGGGAGGCTGAAGGCAGCACTCCTGGGTCCCTCTGAGAGAGGTCTGATGCATGGGCAATTGTGACCGGGTGGTAAAGCTGGGGATGGAGTCCCAGGACATTTAGGATGCAATGGGGAGCCTCCATACACGCAGGACCAGGGAGCCAGCTTTAGAAGGGAAGGGGGCTCCTGATGGCCCCAGAAGACACTCAGATGGGGAGGGTAACTTGAGAGGGAAAAAAAGGAAAATTGGGGAGCCCAGCACCACATGGCTTCCTGGAACAGACCTACCTGGGGATTGCAAGCACAGCTAGCTTCCGGGAGGCAGTGGGATCAGCAGAAGGATCCCAGGTCCCAAAGTTCCTGCTTCCAATCAGCCCGCTGCGGGTGGGCCCTCCCAGTCCCCAAAGTCCTACCCTATCCTGTCCAAAGGAGAACCCCAGACCTTGCCTTTCCTCCAATGGCTCCGAGAGGCAGGCCCCAGAGCCTGCCTCCCTCTCCTCCCGGAGCCCTGCCCTTTGTCACATGCAGAGTCTGGGCTACTCCCTACTCCTCTCAGGCCCCAAACTCCACCTCAGGGCTCAAATTCCATCAGTTCCACCACCCAGGAGGCTGGCAGTGCTCCTCCCCCAACCTCCACCCTCTCCTCCCCTCCAGACTTTCCGGTTCTGAACCATCTCCTGGCCTTCTCCCAGCTCTGTCCCCACTGCCCTCATCTTCTTCTAGACTAGGACTTCCAAGGTCTTACAGATTTTCCTCCCTCTGATTTCCTTGGGATATAGACCTAGCAGGGACACAGTTGGTTTAACCATTCTCTACTTGAAGGGCTACCACTTTTTTTCCAATTCTTAACAATTACCAGAAAATGCTGCTACAGATATTTCAGATTATTTAAGAACTTTTTCACATCAATGGCTAATAAACCCAATATCAGAGTCTTTATAGAAATTTTAGTCATTTTATTTGCAAATTCATGAAGTAAAAAATGTGCCTAATGATAGAAAACCATCACATGAAGTTTAGCCCATAAAGTAATTTATGCCATTAAATAACTATGGGTTTGGAGAACAGACTCTAAACTATCTTCAAACTTCAACCAACTTTTAATTCCAGGAAAACAAGGGCATGTTCAAAATTTAAAAAATAAATTGCTCTTTCACAATGGAAGAAAAGAAATGGAGGAAGTGAGAATTACAAAACCTAACTACATATACATTCAAAACACAGGAAAGAGATTTTTCTCTTGGACTTGGTTTATAAGTTTGATAGCCTTTTGGGGATAGTTCCAAATTGTCCTCCAGAATAAATGAACCAGTTTTACAATCCACTAACAGTGGATTGTAATCCGTATAAATAATAATCCATTATTCCATGTCCCCTCCAGCATGTTTTTTTTTTCTTTTCTTTCATGTCAGCCAAGATGATGATGGGTTTGAGGTTGTTCCTCAGATTTGTTTAGATTTGCATTTCTCGATTAGTGATTTAGAGCATGTAAATGATAACATGGGTTTCAATTTCTTTGAAAACTACAAGAACTTCATACTATCAACAATCATATGAAAAAAAAGTTACAAATCTGTAACCACTTATCCAAGGCACTAATAACTAGAAAAATGACAAATGTTGGCAGACGTGAAGAATATTAAACACACTGACCCTTTGGAACAGTAAACTGGCCCACTCCTGTGTATAAAACAATATGGAGCTGTGCACTGAAAGTTCTTATCCATTCATACTCCTTGATCAAGGAATAACTATCAGCCCCATGCACCAGCAAGATCAAAGAAACAGGGAAAGAAAATACTTTTAGTGGCTCTGTTTATAAGAGCAAAGAACTGGAAAAAGGAAATACCCATGAGTGGCCCTGATGGCTGAGAAAAATATGACTAATATAATGGAATATAAGAGAAAATTCATTCTGGGAACAAGTCCTAGATGGATTCAGTGTGGGAAGGCTTTCAGTCACAAATCACTTATTTTACATCAGAGAATTCATATCCGTGAACAGACTTAATGGGGGAAAGCTTTTCTCTGGAAGGACATTAAAACATTCACACATAAAAAAAAAAGTCCTATAAAAGCAACGATTATGAAAAAGCCTTCACCTAGAGCTTGTATTTACTTGTTCATTGGAGAAATTGTGCTGAACATAACACATATGAATCTCTTTAATGTTGCAGTACAGACCAGATTAGGCATCTGGGATTTCATATTCTGCAAAAATATAATGCATTTTTCTCCAAAATACTAATGTTTTGATTGTACATATATAATCTATATCAGAGTGCTTGCTGTCTTTGGAAGGGGAGATGGGAAGGGGAAAAGGAGAGAAAAAAAATTTAGAATTCAAAAACTTTATTAAAAAGAGAAAGTTAAAAACTAGCTTTACATGTAATTGGGAAAAAATAAAATGCTACTTACAAGAAAAAAACAAAAATAGTGTTTGTCATTACTCTTCAATAATATTCAATAGCATTTTTATTCCATTACTTCTATGATTATTCCTCAAATGACTGGTACTCACTTTGTTTCCAGTTCTCTGTTGGCACAAAAAGCCCTAGTACTTATATTTTGGAATCTACTGGACATTTATTTTGGGAATGATTTCTTTAGGCAACCAAGTAACTCAGTGGATAGAGTCGTGTGTCTGAAGACAGAAGACCTGAGTTCAACGTCTGATACTGACCACTGGAAAATCAATTAACATATTCCTGCCTGAATTTCCCCATCTATTTGCTGTTGTGGGGGTGGTTCAGTTGTTCAATAATGTCTGACCGTTCACGACTCCATGGACCATACCATCTCAGGCCTTTCAGTCCTCCCCATCTCTCAAAATCTGTCCAAGATCATGTCTGTTGTTTCCATCTCACTATCTATTCATCTCATCCTCCATTCCTTTTTCTTTTTGCCTTAATTTTTCTCAACATCATGGTCTTTTCCCATGTATCCTGTCTTCTCACTATGTGATCAAAATATTTAAGCTTCAGCTTCAGTATTTGACCTTCTAGTGAATAATCTTTAAGTACAGACTGATTTGACCTCCTATGTGCCCAAGGAACTCTCAGAAGTCTTCCCTAGAACCACAATTTAAAAGTGTTGATACTGCAGCATTCAGCTTTCCCCATAGTCCACTTCTCATAGCCATCCATAACCATAGCTTTGACTATGTGAACTTTCATCAGCAAGGCAATGTCTCTGCTTTTTAGTGTGCTGAGCAGATCTACCCTAGCTTTCCTTACAAGGAGCAAGCATCATTTAACTCTGTGGCTGCACTCATTGCCTACAATGATCTTTGAGCCTAAGAATATAAAATGTGACACCACTTTTAGTGCTTCTCCTTCTATTGTCCAGGAAATGATGGTACCAATTCCCAAAGCTTTAGTTGGTTTATTTTATGTAAAGCTTCAAACCAGCTTTAATATTCCTTTTTTTTTAACCTTCATCAAGAGGCTTCTTAATTCCTCTTCATTCCTGCCACCAAAGTGGTATTTTCTGCATTTCTCCCAGCAACCTTAATTCTGGCTTTTATGCATCCAGTCCGGCACTTCATATAATGTACTCTGCCTCTAAGCCAAGTAAATGAGGTACAACATATAGCCTTGCCATAGTCTTTTTCCAATCTTAAAACAATTATTTGTTCCATCTTTGGTTCTAACGCTCACTAATGTTACCCACATTCAAGTTTCTTAATAGACAAAGAAGATGATGCAGTCCTGTGGACCCGGTATATTTTGTTGTGATCCACAAAAAGGCTTTAATGTCAGTCAATGAAGCAGAAGTAGATGTATTTCTGGAACTTCCTTGCCTTCTCCATAATCCAACAAATGTTGGCAATTTGGTCTCTAGTTCTTTTGCCTCTTCAAAAACCAGCCTGCTCTTTTGGCACTTCTCAGCTCACATACTGCTGAAGCCATAGGCTGCAGAGACTTAAGCAAAACCTTGCTCATATGTGAAATGAGCACAATTATATAACAATTTGGACATTCCTTGGTAATGACCTTTTTTAGCCAATTTTTTCCAATTCAGTGGCTACTTTCGAGCTTTCCAAATTCCTGGCAGATTGACTGTAGCACTTTAACAGCATGATCTTTGAGGATTTTAAATACCCCCGCTGGACTTAATGTTCACAATTTATCCCAAGGCTCTTTTGACTTCATTGTCCAGGATGTCAAGCTCTATATCACTGTGGTTATTGGGGATGTTAGGACCATCATGTATAGTCCTTTTGTGTATTGTTGTGAATTCTCTTTTTAATCTCTTCTGCTTTTATTAAGTCCCTACCATTTTTTGCTTTTGCCATGCCCATTTTTGACATGAAACTTTCTCTTGATAGCTCTCATTTCCTTAAAGAGATCTTGTCTTTCCCATTCTGTTTGCTTTTATTTCTTTGCATTGCTCATTTAAAAAGAAAAAACAACACTTCTCAATTCTTGCTATTCTCTGAAATTTTTAATTAGATTAGGTATATCATTCCTTTCCTCCATTCCCTTTCCTCTTTTCCTCAGCTATTTGTAAACCTTCATTAGACAGCCATTTTAGTTCTTTTGCTCTTTCTTTGCAATATATTTTGCTGCTTCAAATCTATGAAATATATTTTAATTTTAATATATTTGGGGCAGCTAGGTGGCGCAGTGGATAGAGCACCCACCCTGAAGTCAGGAAGACCTGATTTCAAATCTGGTCTCAGACACTTAACATTCTCTAGCTGTGTGACCCTGGGCAAGTCACTTAACCCCAATTGCCTCAGCAAAAAGCAAAATAATAATAATTTTAATATATTTTAAATATTTTAAATCTCTGTCCATAATTCTTCAGGTATTCTATTTAGCAGATATAATAATCCCTTAAATCTAGTCATCATTTCTACTTCATATTCATAAAGGATGTTATTTAGATCATGCCTATATGGTCTGATAATTTCCCCTTCTTCAATTTAAATCAGAATTTTGCAATAAGAACTTCATGATCTGAGCCACAGCCAACTCCAGATTCGTGTTTTAACTGATTGTATAGAGTTTCTCCACCTTTGGCTGCAAAATACATAATCAACCAGATTTTGATATTGAATATCTGGTGATGTCCATATGCAAAGTTGCCTTTTGAGTTGGTTGAAAAAGAGTCTTCCCTAAGACTAGTGAGATAGCTTGATAAAATTCTATTAGTCTCAACTTAATAAAAAATTTAACATATAAGAACCAATACACAAGATTAATTTCAAGGAACTTAACATGGACAAATTGTTTATTTTTTTACATGGAAATGTATACCATATGTTCATACTGACATCAGTAATTAATGTCAGTAAAATTGACATATTGCAAAAGAAAGATCAGGGCAGTGTTGAGCATGATCTGATTCTACAAAGCAAAACCATCTAAGAAAAGTAATTTCCATTTAGTAATTTCCAAATTACTAAAAATAGTAATTATGCTACACAAATAAGATGTAAAGAAAGAACAGACAAAGAGGCTTTGGGGGGGAGAAGAGCTCATAGTTCTGAAAGCCTACTCATATCAGGAATGGGTTAAACAGGCAACACTACATATATACCATTAAGTGTTTAGAATCCTCCAAAATCTATAAAGAAATAAGGGGGGAGGGAAAAAGGGAGGGAATAGAACAAGGTTGGCAACAGAAGGATGTGTAGATTTATGGGAGTGGGATAAGCTGGGTAGATTAATGAGCAAGGAGTAAAGGATAAGATGGGTACAAAGGAGTGCATAGAGCAACAGTAATGGGATAAGGTATGTAGGTTAATGGGAAAGGAATAAGGGGGGAAGGATAGCACAGAATGAGGGTGTTTAGATTAATTGGAATGGCATAAAGTGTGTAAATTAAAGGGAATGAGATAAAGGACGAAAGAAGATATGGCTCCCTTGAGTGGGGGAAGGTTAAGTAATAGCAAGGCAAGTTAAGGAGTGGAATTAAAGTAGAAATTATCAGGAATAAGACATGAGATATACAGAAATACTACAACAAGGATTAGGAGAATTTACTTGAAAAAAAAGTAGGGCTAATAATCATTGATCTTGGGGCAGCTAGGTGGTACAGTGGATAGAGCACCAGCTCTGAAGTCAGGACAGACCTGAGTTCAAATCTGGTCTCAGACACTTCCTAGCTGTGTGACCCTGGGCAAGTCACTTAACTCCAATTGCCTCATCAAAAATAATAATAATAATAATAATCATTGACCTTAGACAAAGTCAGGCTTACAGATTCAATCAAGAGGAAAATCTATATTATATGTCAGTTATATTAACATTATTTAGATGCATGCTTATATATTAGTAAATATATGTGTGTGTGTGTATGAGTTTATGTGGGTATGTATGCATGAGGTCTGAGTATGTAGATACATGTATATTTATATGGGTTTATGGGTAGGTGTGAATGTAGGTGTGTACATATGTGTATATGAATATACATATATATGGATATGGATATATATGTATGTGTATATGTATATATACTGCTTGTAGGGGAGGTAGGGGATGAAAGAGGAAAAAAGAATAAAATAAAAAATGCACAGCAGAGAACAAAATAATAACCTACGAGGAAGCAAAGAAAAAATGGACACTCACAAATATAATTTCTTCTATTATTGTATATGGTTTCCTGAAATGGAAATTTATTATTATATATTTTGAATCCTCCCTGACGTTCTGCTGGGCACATCACAATGTTTCATTTTGGTTTATTTTGGTCTTCTTTTCTTTATTTTTTCTATTCTGTTTTTTCTTATTTTATATTTAATTCAATAAAAAAAATTACTGCATTAAAAAAACCTATATTAGTCTCCAACTAGCCTCATTGGTACTCCAAGGCCAAACTTGCCAATTATTTCAATTATCTTTTGATTTTCTACTTTAGCCTTCCAGTTCCCCATGAGGAATGTGACTTTTTTTTTTTTTTTTTTTGCTTTTTGCTGAGGCAATTGGGGTTAAGTGACTTGCCCAGGGTCACACAGCCAAGAAATGTTAAGTGTCTGAGACCAGATTTGAACTCAGGTCCTCCTGACTTCAGGACGGGTGCTCTATCCACTGTGCCACCTAGCTGCCCCCGCGACATCTTCTTTGCATTATTTCTAGAACATATTGTAGCCTTCACTGTTTTCATCAATTTTGATCACTTCAGCATTAGTGACTGGATTACAGACTGGTACTATTATGATGCTGAATGGTTTGTCTTAGATTTGAATAGATATGATTCTATCATTTTTTTAAGATCATATCCCAGTGCTGCTTTTCTCATGGTTTTATTGACTATGAAAGCTACTCCACATCTTAAAGATTTTTCCCCACAGGAGTATATGTAATGATCACTGAAATCAAATTCACTCATCTATAGAATAGGGATAATTATAGCACCTGTTAACAGGATTATTAGAGGTCAAATGAGACAATATTAAGTGCTTTACAAATGTTAAATCACTATATGAGTAAGTTTTTATTTGTCCTAGGATCACAAATCTCAGCAAAATCAGTGGGCTAATAGATGGATAGCTAGTCATTTTAAATTAATATTCAGAACAATGTAGAGGAAGGCAATATGTTGTAATGGAAAAGGCACTGAGTTTTGTTCCAGGCATAAAGCATTAGTCACAGAAACTATTTTGTACATTAAAAAATTTGGAGGTTGACAAAAGTATACAAAAGGAAATGAGCATAATAACTGATTTAACAAACTCAAAGGCCTCAAATATAGTAATCACTATGAAATAATGGAAAAACTGGCAAACAATCTGCCAGAAAGCAGGTATAGACCAGCATTTCATATGAAAAGCCAAGATCAGATCTAAATGAATACATGACTTATAAAGCTCACCCAGGAAAAAGAATTGTACTGGAAGATGAAAAGTAAGGTAAAATGGGGTAAATTAGATCACATGAAAAGGCACAGAAGACCTATGACAGTAAAGAGAAAGAAGGGAGAAAGATAAGCATTATCTGGAGCTTAATCTCATCAGTTTTGGCTCAAAGAGAGAATAATATATACTCTCAGTTGGGTATAGAAATTTCTCTTATCTTGCAGGAAAGTAGGAGAAAAAAGGCAAAAGAAAAGAAAAGGGCTGGATAGAAGGGAAGGCAGAAAGAATAGGAGAAGGGGGAAAGGGAAGGGAGGAGGGGGTGATAGAAGGAAGAGCAAGTTAAGGAAAGGGTTGATCATAAATAAAACACTAGTGAGAACAGACAGGGTGCAAAGAGAGAAAAAAAAAGTATATGCAAGGAGAAATTAGGTTAGAAAGAAATACACAGCTGCTAATCACAACTATGAATGTGAATGGAATGAACTCTCCCATAAAACAGAAGCAGAAAGCAGAGTAGATTAGAAAGCAACCCTACAATATGTTTTTTTTTACAAGAAATACATTTAACAGAGAGATACACACAGAGTAAATGTAAAACACTAGAGCAAAATATATTATGCTTCAACTGAAGCAAAAAAAAAAAAAGCAGGGGTAGCAATTCCGATCTCAGATAAAGCAAAAGCAAAAATAGATCTAATTAAAAGATACCAAAATAAATGTGATAGAAGTATCCAACTACTATTGATGAATCAAGTGATGGACATGACTATGCACAATATATGGAAAATAAATCTTATTTCTTAAAAAAAAGGAAGAAAAGGAAAGGAAAGCTCACAAATTAAAAGAACATGAAGACAATTCATTTTTCAAGTACTGATAAAAGACGAATGCATCATCAAATGTTAGAAGAGATCACAGAAAAATAAAATGAGCAATTTTTATCACATAAAAAATACTTATGCATCTAAAATTGAATGGGAATCAACTAGGGAAAAGACTTTCAGAGTTTCTCTAATAAAAGCTTTAAGCACAAGATATCCAATCATTTCAATTATGCCGACTCTCTGTGATCCCATTTGAGAAAATCCCAAATGGCAAAGATCTTGGCAAAGATACTAGTTGTATCCAAATCCAATATCCAAAGATATTGGGGTGGTTTGCCATTTCCTTCTACAACTCATTTTACAGGTGAGGAAATGAGATAAACAAGTGAAATGACTTGCCCAAGTTCATACAGCTAGTAAGTATCTAGAGTCACATTTGAATTCAGGTCTTCCTGAATCCAGAGCTGGCATTCTAACAATTGCATTATTAGCTGCCCATTCTCCACATACTTATAGTCAAAAGCTATTAACAGGCAGCTTTCTTTTTCTTTTTTTTTTATTTTAAATTTTTTGAGTTCCAAATTCTATCCCTCCCCCACTCATTGAGAAGGCTAGAAATACTTGAGTCATTATGTATATGAAGTCATGTAAAACATTTCCACCTTTCCATTAGCCACAGGGAGGAAAAAGAAAAGGAAAAAAATATATATATACACACACTTCAGCCTATACCCAAAGTCCACTGTTTCTCTCCCTGGAGGTAAATGGTCTTTCTCATCATGAGTGCTTCTTTGTGTTGATCAGAGTTGCTAAGTTTTTCAAAGTCAATTATTCTTGTAATATTTGCTATTACTGTGTATAATATTCTCTTATTCTGTTCACTTCCCTTTGCATCAGTTCAGACTAGTCTTCAAAATTTTTCTGAAACCAACCTGCTCATCTTTTTTTTAAATTTTTTTAATTCATTTTGAACTTAAACACAAAAAGACTAAAACAAAAGGAACATTTCCATGTCCCTAAAACAACATAAAAAGAGTATTGAATATGAAACCATGTATCTCCATTTCACATTATTTACTTTTTTTTGGAAAACTATATAATAAATTCTACATAACATTTTCAAAGCTACCCTGCTTTTCTGTCCTTCTTTCTAAGTTCTCTTTTTATTTTGTTGTGCACTTTTTTTATTTCTCCCCACCCTATTCTAGAAAAGGCTACCTAGAAAAAATGCAAATATATGTATATTTGTAAAAGCATAGTATTTCTATTTATCAGTTTTTCCTTTAGGGGTGGATAGCACCTTCCTTCACAGGTCCATTATATCTGATTGGATTATTTATGATATTCAAATGGCTTAGTTGTTCAAAGTTATGCTTAGAACCATATTGCTGTTACTGAGTACAATGTTCTCTTGGTTCTGCTCTTTTCACTCTTAATTATTTCATACAAGCCTTTCCACGTTTTTTTCTAAAATCTACAATTCATTATTTCTTACAACACAATAACATTTGCTCATGTAGTATGCCACAATTTATTTAACCTTTCCCCAACTGATGGATATACCCTTGTTCTCCTCTTTGTCACAAGAAGGAAAGCTGCTATTTAAGCAGCAATATTTGAGAATATTTAAGTTCTTTTTCTTTTTTCCTAGGGACTTTAGGAAACAGACTTAATAGTGCTATACTGCTGGGTTTCATAATTCCTTGGGCATAATTCCAGATTGTTCTCCAAAATGGCTGGATAAGTTCCCCATTCCACGGTAGGGAATTAGTGTTCCAATTTTTCTATATTTACTTCAACATTTCTCATTTTCTCTTCTATTATTTTACCCAATCTAATAGGTATGAAATGACATCTTAAAGTTGTTTTAATTTATGTTTCTCTAATCAATTATAACTGAGAACACTTTTCTCATATGACTATGTATAGTTTTGATTTCTTCATTGAAAAACTATCTGTTCATATCCTTTGACCATTTATCCATTGGGAAATGATTCATATTCTTATGAATTTGACAAAGTTCTTTATATACTTAAGATATGAGATTTTTATCTGAGAAACTGTCCATAAAAATTTTCCCCCAATTTTCTGCTTTCCCTCTCCCATCTTGGCTACATTGGTTTTATTTGTAACACACCCTTTTTTTTTAATACAACTTTTTTAAATGTAATATGATCAAGATTATCCATGTTATATTTCACAATGTTCTCTATCTCTTGCTTACTCATAAATTGTTCTATCCATATGAATTGACAGGTAATATCTTCTAATTGTCTTATGTCTTTATATCCAAATCATGTATCCATTTTGATCTTATCTTGGTAAAGGGTGTAAGATGGAGCCGTCTGGCTCTCCAGCTATCCCAACAATTTTTACCAAATATTGAATTTTTTTCTCAAAAGCTTCAATCTCTTCATTTGTCAAACACAAGATTACTATAATCATTTGCTCCTGTGTACTGTATATATACTGTTCCATGATTATTTTTTCTATTTCTAATCTGGTACCAGACACCTTCGATAATTATTGCCTTACAATATATTTTAAGGTTTGGTACTGCAAAACTTCCTTCCTTTACATTTCTTTTCATTAATTTCTTTGAACTAATTGACCTTTTGTTCTTCCTAGCGAGTTTTATTATTTTTTCTAAATTCAAATAATTTGGGGGTAATTTAATTGGGATTCTTGAATAGATTAAGGTAAAATTGTCATTTTTATCATATTGGCTTCAACTATCCAGGAACAAGTACTATTTTTTTTTTTTTTTTTTGCTTTTTGCTAAGGCAATTGGGGTTAAGTGACTTGCCCAAGGTCACACAGCTAGGGCATGTTAAGTGTCTGAGGTCAAATTTGAACTCAGGTCCTCCTGACTTCAGGGCTGGTGCTCTATCCACTGCGCCACCTAGCTGCCCTAGGAACAATTACTATTTCTCCAATTATTTCAACCTGATTTTATATTAAAAGTGCTTTATTTAGATTCATATAGTACCGAGGTTTATTTTTGGCAGATATGATTCCAGGTATTTTATACTGTCTACAATTATTTGAAGTGAGGTATCTTTTACTCTGTCTTGCAGGATTTTGTTGGTGACATATGAAGTGTTGATGATTTTTGTGGACTTATGTCATAGGTTACTATTTGCTAAAATTAATTGCGTCTAAGTTTTTAGTTTGAATCTCTAGGATTTTCCAAGTATATCATCAATATCATCTGCCAAAAGAAAGCTTTATTATCCCATTGTCCATTCTGATTTTTCAATTGCTTTTTCTTCTCTTATGGTTATTATCAGCATTCCTAATACGCTACTGTATAATACGGGAGGCAATGGATAAACTTGTTTTACTCCTGATCTTATGGGGAAGGTTTCCAGTTTTCTCATCACAAATAATACTTGCTGACAGTTTCAGGTAGAGGCTGCTTTTTTCATTTTAAGGAAAAATTTCTTTATAACTGTTTTTTAAATAGGGATGAGGGCTGCATTTTGCCAAAAGGGTTTCTGTCTCTGTGGACGTATTCATGATTTCTGTCACTTCTGTTAAGTGATATAAAGAACTACATCAATTTTACTTTAATAATTGTTCATTTTCCCTCTGCTAAACCCCGCCTGCGTCCCTGGTCCACATCCCACTTGCTCACAGGTCCAAACCATGTGACACATCGTTTTGCTGCTCTTCCTTCCTCCCAGCTGTAAAACGAAGATTGACATTATCCCTTGGGGAGACCAGGTCAGCCCGGTGCCTCCCACTGGGCTGAGGGCAACCTCCTTACCTTTGCAGCTCGCCCTACACCCACATTGCCGAGCAACTTTGCCTCCACTCAGGACCCAGGTCTCTCGTGGAGAGCTCCACCTCGGCCTGTCCGTCTCGATCGCCTCGCCCACCCTCCCCACTTCGCTCCAATTCCCCGGGATGCAATCGGTCCCGGCCTGGGCCGGGGGCTCCCTGGCTCAGCGCCCGTTCACGCCTTCGGCCCCTCGATTATCCGGGCAATGGACAATTTTGCAAAGAGCAGACCACCTCGCCTCCCGCTCCAAGTACAATAAGCCTCCCGGGGGCCGCAGGGAAGGAGCGGACCAAGATCCAAACTAGGCTCATAGGGTTAGGGGGCCTTACTGGTGATGAACTGAGGTCTCCAGGGCGCGCGATGGAGACAAGGCAGCTTTGGGGGAGGTGAAGAAGAACATAACAGGAGCCCGCCCCCAGCCCCGCCTCCGTCTCCTCCCCCAGCCTTTGATCTTGGGCATGCGCGCCGCAAGGACTACATTTCCCAGAAGGCCGCGCAGTCGCTTCACTTCCGCTTTCTCCTAGTTCTTTTGCCCTTCCCCCCAAGTCCTGACAATTCAGGGCGGTGCTAGGATTGCGGCCCAACCGTAAATCCGGATCCCCCAAACACCTCAGGGGACCCCTGCCAGCTAGCGGGTAGAAGAAGCGCGAGCCGACCGAAGCCCACTGTATCTTAGCTTGGGAATGAGGAGCCCCATTTTCCCCCCGCCCGCCCCCGGACCCGGGAGAACTGTTCCCCCACTAAGGCTGACATCCCCAACCCGGAAGAACCGGAGAACCCCACCTTGATCACCAGGAATCCTGTAGCCCTTCTCTGTCCAGCCCACCCGGACCCCTGGACCCAGGAATCCTGTGCCTCCCCCGCCCCCCATAGTCTCCAATACCCTTAATCTTTCCCTCACCCAGAGAGGTCCGGCAGAGGTTCTGCTCTTGCCCATCCCCACATCCGAACCAAAGTAGACCTCCCCGTTCCCTCACTTTTGAAATGTACACCCCTACAACATGTTTCCCTTCTCCCCACCCACCACCAGCCTGACCCTGACTCGGTCTCCCCCGGATTCTGCTGCCCCGGGATTCTCCCCTCCCTGAGCCGCTCCTGGCTGCCCCTTCCCCAGGGGTCTCCTCTATCCCCACCCCCATCTCGAACCCAGCCAGCATCCAAGGCTTCTGCTTCCCTCCCCCCGACCCCAATCCTCCCTTACTGACCCCCTGAGGAGAGTCTGCGAGGTGGCAGGCCGAACTCTGGTCCCCTCTGGATTTGGAAGACAGCTGGGGGGTCGGGGAGGGTGCTCCCTATTTATTTTCAAGATTTCAAGATTAATTGATTCTCAAAACTGATCCTATCTACTCCCCCCCCCATGTTTCCCTCTGGGAGCTTGCCGGAGATGGGTCTGTTCCCAAGGAAGTAAAGTCCCCAACTTGTTTTCTCTAATTCTGAAGGCAGGGGACCCCCGGCCTGCTCACGTGCTCCTCTGGTCAGCCAGCAGCCCTGGAGTGTATGAAGTGCCCACTGTGTGCCCGGTGCTGGGCTAAGCGGGAGCCATACCAGAAAAACCAAAGGAAAAAGACCTTCAGGAAGGGGGTACTCAGGTGCTAAAGGAGCCTAGAGGAGGCAGTGAGGGGAGAGAGTCTTCTCGGTGCTGTCCCGGGTCACCTCCATATTCATTGTCCCTTAGCAGCCTAGAGCTGCCCATCACCCTCTTCTCTCCTGGTTCTTCTGCTTGTCTGATCCTCCACGTCCTCTGCTGATCTTCAGGTCTCCCCTACTCTGTGGTGGGGGATGCTCCACACACTCTGCTCTGGGTGCTTTTGCTCTTCTTCACTCGGGGGTCTGCTCAGCTCCCAAAGATGCAGTGATGCTCTGAGCTGAGGATTCTCAAATCTTCTTATCCAGCTCTTCCCTCCCTGCTGACTTCCAGCCTCCCATCTCCCAGGTGCCTCTTGGTCATCTCTCACTGACTCAGTGTGTCCCATTTGCTCCAATTGAAGCTAATCCTAGTCTATACTGTGAGAGGTTGGTCTAAACAGTTTCTGACAGACTGCTTGCCCTATTTTGTAGGGATTAGTAAATCCAATCCCAGAAAGTGAGGTCTTTGCCTTAGTTGAACATAGACATTTTCTTTTGTATGTTACACATGTAATGTGTACAAACTATTTTTAAGGAGCATAAGAGAGTTCTGTCACTACCTCTTTGGCCCATAGTCTCTTACTAGGTGTCCTTCCTGGAATACAAGAAAAGACTAAGATTTATTTATTTTCTTGGGGAAAATAATAGTTTGCATTTATATGATATAATGCCTGCAAAGCACTTTAAAAATACTGTCTCATATGATTCTCTCGTGGACCCTTGGGAGTAAGGTGCTATGATTATCCCCATTCTACAGACAGGGGAATTCAGGCTCTAAATGTTTAAATGACTTGTAAGGTAACTTGACAGGTAAGATCAAAACGGGTTCATGATTTAGACATAAAGAGTGATACTATGACATATCTCTCAGAATTGTGGAGAAGGAAGGAATCTATGGCCAAAGAAGAACTAGATTACATTTTGATTATATTAAATTAAAAAGGTTTTGTACAGACAAAACCAATGCAGCCAAGATTAAAAAGGAAGCAGAAAACCTTGTCTATCCCTTTCCTACTTTCCTGCAGAGTAAGATAGACATCTATACCCACATTGAATATATATATTATTTCCTTTTTGAATAAATTCTGATGAGTAAGGTTTGCTTACTCCCCTTCCCCTCCCCCCATTTATTTTCACTGCAAAAGCTTTTTCTTGCCCTTTTATGGCAGATAATTTAAGCCATTCCACTGGAGAAGTTACTTTTCAAAAGGGATTGAGAAATCCTGGAAGAACAGAGAAACATTCTTGTCAGGATATAAACAGGAAATTTGGAACTTAAACTCTTGGAGAATTTCCTCTCTAAAGGATTTCTGTTTGTAGATCTTCAAAGTCAAGAGAGAGTCAACTAAATTCTAACAAAACTAACCAAAGAACCCTGAAAATTGTTCTAGAGGGGGGACTTCTGTGTGTACATTGGCAACCTGTCTGCTTATCTGAATCTGTGTATATGGAAAATTGTACCCATAGAGATGAGAAGGGAAAATTTTGCTAGTGTTTATGTCTGTTTTATGTCGATTGGTTTCTGAGTTTTTTCAAGTCATTTGTGCTTTAACTAACCTTTGCCCATAGCCTGAGGAAAAGAAATATTCATAATATTTTTTGGATAAGTCTTTTTCTCTGCTTTTCTAACACCCGCCATCTTGGTGGATGCAGAGAGAAAGACAAGAAGGGCAGTGTTTTTTTCTTCCCTGACCACAGACTCTTAGGGCTTCATAAACCAATTAGAGGTTAACCAGAGACTAAAACTTCAATTTCTCTACTGTGGATTTCCAAACTGTGGTTTGAATGCTTTTGAGAGATCCAAATGAGTTTCACATGAACATTCTGTAGAAATTTGTTTTAAGGAAAAGTAAAATTAGGAGGAGATACAGATTGGAGACCAGCCTTGGTATGTCTTTCACCAAGTGTTTTCCTTCTCAGATCCAAGAAGTCAAAGAAAATTTCTGAGACTTTGAATAGCTCCCCTTAGCAGAGCTTTAACAACTGCTAATTAAAGTTGTGATTATTTGGTCTTTCAGTCTAGTCCAAGTCTTCTTGACCCTATTTGTGGTTTTCTTGGCAAAGATATTGCAGTACTTTGCCATTTCTTTCTCTTGCTCATTTTACAGATGAGAAACTGAAACAAACAAATTTAATTGACTTATCCAGGATAACACAACTAGGAAGTGTCTGTGCCAGATTTGAACACATGAAGATGAGTCTTCCTGGTTCCAAACCCAAGGTTCTATCTACTATGGTGCCACCTAGCTAATTTGAAAGAAATGTGTTTAATTCAGAGAAGCAACTAAAAAGTAAGTGAAGCTCAATTCTGGGTTAATTTTTTTTCTCCCTGCTTTCAAATAGAGGCTACCTCAGAGATATTGGGGGGGGCTCTATATCAGACCACAGCAATAAAGTAAATCTCACCATAAACCAAGTCACATGAATTTTTGTTTGTCCTTCATTCTGGAAGAGGACCATGACATCAGGGAAGTGATGTCATGACATGCAAGTGAATTGGATTTAATTGAGAGAGTAGTGTTCATGAAGTGAAAATAAAGACATCAAGTGAAGTGATGACATGAAATCGATTTGGGAGAATATAATGGTTAGTTACATGGAATAAATATGATGCAGACATCCATCACAGATTACAAAGGTTTGCCATTTATTTCATGAAATAGCTAGGGACTAAATCAACCATGACTAAGCAAGACAGAGTTAGGTAATTAAGCAACTTGCTTTTAGGGGAGACATGACTTTTTATACCTTAGAGGAAGGAGGGGGAAATAAAGGCAGGATCAAGGGAGTGACAAGGAGATGTTGAGACTATCTTAAAGATACTATCAAGACAGACGGGGAAAACTGCGTTTCTCATTATGGTTGATAATAGGAACAGGATGGACTCTCTGGATTTGTTCACAAGCTGATTTAGAGTTCCCATCATATTGATATACAATACTGAAAAATATTACAAAAACTGAGTTGATACGCAGTGGCAGAGTCTGAGATGTCTGACTTCAATTTTGAAAGAAGTTCTACTGTGGATAAAATACTATCAAACCACATTGATGAGGTCAGGGTAGCAATTCCTAGTTCAAAATAAACATGGGACAAATTCACAATGGCCATTCTCTTTGCTACAACATAGGTTTATTTAGGAGAAGGGGTTACAGACAAAATGAAGAGGTATAATAGGCCCCAGGAAGACCTATTAGAGTTGGGGGAGCAATAGGGTTACCAAGGAAAGAAGTTTGGAAGAATCCATTAAAGGAATAAACCATGAGGCCGAAACATGACATTGACTGGCAGGTTAGATCCATACAAGAGTATAGGGTCTAACCAGTTAGCCAGAGGAAGGAGAAAATCGTCATTAAAGTGAGGACATTATGAGGAAGGGGGAGAGGGAGAGGGAGAGATGGAGAGACGCAGAGAGGGAAAGAGAGAGAGAGAGAGAAACCTCATAATGGATCTAGTCCTAAAAAGGATTTAGTAAAGATCTTCATCATGAGCACATTTTTATAGGGGAAATACAGCCTTGGGGGTTTCTCAGGAGAGGAAGGGAAGTACCAGGAAAGAATTTGGTAGCTCAGAGAGAAAGAGAGATCAAGGAGGAACCTGATGGAAGGCACTGGCAGACCAAGTCCCAGACCTGTCTAAAAATATCTCAGAGATTGTTTAAAGACACCCAGAAGTTTGAAGGGTAGACAATGGAGACTGATAAAGAGTTCCATTCTTACAAATCAATCTATACAAACAGGATAACTGGGACTTGGTTATAGGCCTGAAAATAGCCAGTTGGGCTTCTTCCTGACAAGAGAAAAGAGTAAGCTCAAAGTCCACATCAGCATCACTTGCTACAGAGAAATCTTTCATGAAAGAAAGGTTCAATCAATGAGACAAACTTCTTTGTCTTATTTTATGAAATTTCCACAGTTACCCAATCTTCAGCAATCAATCCCCTGAGCAGTAAGCGGCCATCCCTCCACTAGCAAAAAGATTGCAATGTACTTAAGGATCATGTTTTGGTTAGCAATTTTTTTTTTGCGATAAAAGTTTTTAATACTATTGTACATTTAATAAATTACCAAGTTAATTATGATTCTTACCTGAAATCAGGATTGTTTTTATCATGTAATAATTATGTCAAGTCATTCTGTACCCTAAATCCAAGTTAAATCAAGACCCTGAGATTAAATTTTCCCCATAAAACCTACTTGTGGGCCATCTCATGGCTGCTACAAAACTCTTAATTCTTGGTGTTTTTCTTCTTCCCCATACCACATGGTATTTCCCATAACTTCATTATGCTTCCCAATCCCACTTCTCCTTACAGCTAACTAACGCTTTTTGGGTGTCAAGTCCCTTTCAGGATTTAGCCTGCCAGCTAAGGGCATGCCCCAACTTCATGAGTTGCTCCCTTTCTACCGGATAACAGTGAGTTCCACTGAGGAGCTTGTTTTTCATATGTTCTCCCACTTTATTTATTTATGATTCTCTGTGTCTATTGTATCTCTTTATTTTGTCTGTAACCCATTCCCCTAAATATATCTATCTTTTGCCAAAGAAAATGGCCATTGTGAATTCTTCACATGACCGATTCCCAACTTTCGGTGTCTGATATTATTTGGTGACTAACCCTCATCATAGATCACATCATAACCATGGCAGGTAAAAGTGTCATTTTTGTTATATAACAAATCTTGTTATTTCAAAGCTCCAAGATGTGTGAGCTTCTAAGTGAAAAATGGATGGCCATTTTGGTTTTCACAATTATGAAAACTAAGTTGGAGAAATGAAACAAATTAGAAATCTGAAACCCATAAGAACAGAATCATTTTGTTCTCTACCGTTAGTCCTTCTCTGTTACATTCCCCCTTTTAGAATGGAAGCTCCTTTGGAGCAGGGACTGACTATGTAATGAGGGGTGGAAATTTATGTCATGTAATCTCTGTAACATCCAATTAATGGGCAATCAGGGAGGGACTTGTGCTTCAGGATAGGAAATAAAATGCTGCCTTTGGAGTTTCCAAAGTGTATCTACTCATCTAAGCTACTGTTCTTACAAAAATGTCAAATGAATCTTTCCTGCATTCATCTGTGAGTCAGTGGAGTTCTAGGTAAGACATTTTGCTTATTACAGTGCTATAATGGGAAACAAAAATAAGCACCTTGGGTCAGCTAGGTGGGACCGTTGTGAGAATTGGATGGGGATTTAGTTTCCCAGAAAGTTGAATTTGAGAAATACAGAGAAATGGAACTTAAATTAAAAAATTGAAACCTAAGAAATGGAAGGTTGGGACCTGAAACAAAGAATGTAAGCAAGAATGGGGGGTTTAGATTTGAAAAGGAGCCCTCTGGACTTTGCCCCCTGCATATGGAACAATTTTGATTGTGTTATTTGTTGTTATTCAGTCATTTCAGTTGTGCCCAAATTTTCATGACCACATTTGGGGTTTCTTTGGCAAAAATAATTCAGTGGTTTGTCATTTCCTTCTCCAGCTCATTTTATAGATGGGGAAACTTAAGTGAATAGGGTTACATGATTTGCCCAGGGTCATGCAGTTAGGAGGTGTCTTAAGTTGGGTTTGACTTCAGGTTTCCTCAAATCCAAGACTCAAATCTCTCCACTGTACCATCTTACTACCTTTCTAATACTTAGAACTTGGTTTTACTTTTGAGTTATTAAAAAAAATTCAGTATGGCATTTATACAGCTATCCTGATTCCTTCTGGCCTTCCTCTTCTACTTTAAAAAGTCCATCAGTTTCTCTTTTTATTTTTCCTTTGCTGAGATTTGGAGTGGAGGTGCAATGCCATCTTAGTCTCTTTCACACTATCCTTTTCTTTCATCCAAATTTGAAAAACAAATAAAAAATATTTGTAATAAAAATAAAAGTAAAATCAATTTCCACACTATCAATGACACAAAATGTACTTTTTATTCAACATGTTGAATCCATCACCTCTCTTTATCAGGAGGTAAGTTGCACAGAGACTTCTGGAATAGTAGTTGGTATTACAACAATCAGTGTTATGACATCTTTCAAAATTGTTGGTCTTTACCATGTTGTTATTGTTACCAATTACTCTCTTGGTGCTACTGACTCACTCCACATCAGTTCACTTGCCATGTTTCAATGAAATTGCCTATTTATTGGCATATTTATATTTCAATCCATTTATATACCAACTTTTGTTCAGCTATTGTCTTATTCAGAGAGCATGACACCTTAATTTCTAGTTGTCATCCCTAAAGGAACTGTGAGAAATATTTTCAACATTTTTTGTTATACATGTACATTTATTTTATACATATTTCCATATAAATCATGTTGAGAGAAAAAAAATCATAACAAAAGGGAAGAAACATGAAGAAAAAAACAAGGAATAAAGTGAACAAAGCATGTGTTGATTTACATTCATTCTCCATAATTTTCTCTCTGGATGCAGATGACTTTTCCATCCAAATGTAGGGATTGCCTTGGACCACTATAGTGCTGAGAAGAATCAAGTTTAATCATAGCTGATTGTCACACAATCTTGCTCTTGCTATGTACGATGTTTTCTTGGGTCTGCTTGTTTCAGTGCATGTAAATCTTTTCAGGCCTTTCTAAAATCAGCCTGTTTATCATTTTTTATAGAACAATAATATTCTGTTACTTTCGTATACCACAACTTATTCAGCCATTCTCCAATTGATGGACATCCCTTCAATTTCCAATTCTTGGCCACCACAAAAAGAGCTGCTTTTTCTTCTTTTATGATCTCTTTGGGATACAGACCCAGTAGTGGCACTGCTGAATCAAAAGATTTGCAAAGCTTTATAACCCCTTGGGCATAGTTCCAAATTGCTTGCCAGAATGGCTGGATCATTTTACAACTCCACCAACAATGCAGTAGTGTCTCAGTTTTCCCACATTCCCTCCAATATTTATCATTATCTTTTCCTGTCTTCTTAGCCAATTTTATAGGTGTGACATGATACCTGAGTTGTTATAATTTGCATTTCTGTGACAAATATTTTCATACACTTCAATCCTTTTCCTTTTTCTTTGATTTAAGAGAATATGCCTTCTACTGATATCACTGAGTCAAGGGAGACACAATTTAGCAACTGGAAGCTTCACACTTTCCCTAACAGGAAACTAATCATTTTGCACAGCCTTTCTAATCTTTGTTATTTTTTTTTCTCTTGTCATCATTGCTAATTTGCATGAGAAATAAATAGAAACTCACAGATGTTTTAATTTACATTTAATTATTAGATGGTTTTAAGTATATTTCTTATGCTTTCTTAAACTCATTATCATTTTTAAATAATCAAACATTTATTTCCCCCCTTAACTGCCATCTCGCAAGTGAAAAGAAAAATAAAGGCCTTCATAAAAATATGCAGTCAAGAAAAATAAATTCTCTCCAATATTTATTTCCATCTTGTTATCACCTTTATCAATCTGATAACCTTTCTAATTATTATTCATTTGCATTAGTGATGACAGATATGGAGCATTTTCCTATATAATTGTCAATCATTTGTATTTCTGTCTTTGAAAATTATCTGTTCCTAGATTTTGATCATAGGTCTATTAGGAGGTTTCTTTTATAAATCTGTAACCATTCTTTAAATACTTTGAATATGAGTTTTTTAACCAGGAATCCTGCTGCACATCCTTTCCTTAGTTAATTGCTTACCATTAGAATTCAGGATATCTTGGGATGAAAATAATCGATTTAATTTTCATTTTCCAGTCCCTTGTTTAGTGATGAGCCCTTTGCCCTTGAAATAATTGCAAAATATATCTTTTTGTGGTTTCTATAATTTATGTAAAGTGACTTTTTAATCTGAGCCATATATTTAGATTTAATCTGGTATACATTATTAGATGTTGGTCTATACCAAGTTTCCATCAAACTGTTTTCTAGTTAGAGTTTTATTTTGTTTTGTTGGTTTTGTTATTTTTAATCTTTTGTAGTAATTAGTAGATACTGCTAGAAAAAGTGTTTGATTTATTAAAACACAGTGTTATAGCACTAATTTTCTTTTTATTTTCAGTTACAAATTCCATTTCTCCCCTTACCTACCTGTTCAAATGGTAAGAAATGTAATGCCAAATTAAACATATGAAGTCATACAAAACATTTCTGAACTAACTTTGTTGGGGGGCAGAAAAGGAAAAAATAAAGTTTAAATCTGTACCTTTAGTTTATTAGTTCATTAGCCACATGTAGATTGAATTTTTCATCATGAGTTCTTTGGAGTTGTAGTGGACCATTTTATCTATCAATTAATTATTAAATCTTTCACAATTGATCATCATTATTATATTGCCATTATTGTGATTTTTCTCCTGGTTCTACTCCTTGGTTCTTCACATTGCATCAGTTCATATAAATTCTACCAGCCTACATTTTTTTAAAACCATTCACTTCATTTTTTATACCAAAATAATATTGCATCAGATTCTTATAATATTATTTAGCTGTTTCACAATTGATAGGGAGCCTCTCAGTTTCCAATTCTTTGTTACCACAAAAACAACTGATAGAAATATTTTATACATATGAATACTTTTCCTTTTTGTTTGATCTCTTTGGGGAATATATTAAATTATTAAATAGCAGTGTTCTAGGTCAGAGGATATATAAAGTTTTATAGCCCTTCCAAATCCTTTTCCAGTTTGGTTGGACTAAGTCACAACTCCACCAATAGTGCAGTAATACACCCACATCCCAAATAACATTTGTTATTTTCCTTTTTCTGTTAATCCTAGCCAATCTCAAAAAAGTTATTTTCTAGGTGCTCCAAATCACTATTGATCAGAGAAATGCAAATCAAGACAACACCTGTCAGATTGGCTAAAATGACAGGAAAAGTTAATGATGAATGTTGGAGGGGATGTGGGAGGGCTGGGACACTGATGCATTGTTGGTGGAGCTGTGAACGCATACAGCCATTCTGGAGAACAATTTGGAGCTACTCTCAAAAAGTTATCAAACTGTGCATACCCTTTGACCCAGCAGCATTTCTATTGGGCTTATATCCCAAAGAAATCATAAAGGAAGGAAAGGGCCCCACATGTGCAAGAATGTTTGTGACAGCCTTTTTTGTAGTGGCTAGAAACTGGAAATTGAATAGATGCCCTTCAATTGTAGAATGGCTGAATAAATTATGGTATGAATATTATGGAATATTATTGTTCTGTAAGAAATGACCAGCAAGATGATTTCAGAGAGGCTTGGAGAGACTTACATGAACTGATGCTGAGTGAAATGAGCAGAACCAGGAGATCATTATACACGGCAACAGCAGTACTATATGACGATAAATTCTGATAGACATGGCTCTCTTCAACAATGAAATGTTTCAAACCACCTCCAATTGTTCACTGAAGAAAGCCATATACACCCAGAGAGAGGGATGTGAAATGTGGACCACAACATAACATTCTCATACTCCTTGATTGATGTTTGCTTACACTGTGTTTCCTTTATCTGATATATTTTTTGTGTAGATAAGATTTTTCTTGCACAACAATGATAAGTTGGGAAATATGTATACGTATATTCGATTTGCCAATATTTTAACATAAGTAACATGTAGTGGATATCCTGCCATCTAGGGGAGGGGTGGGGAGTTGGGGGGAAAAATTCGTAACAGAAAGCTATGTAAGGGTTATTGTTGAAGAATTACCCACACATATGTTATGCAAATAAAATGAAAAAAAAATAAAAATATAAAAAATATAAAAAAGTTATTTTCTATTTCTCTTATTAGTGATTTAGATCATTTTTTTCCAAATGACTATTGATAGCGTGGATTTCTTTATCTGAGAAGTCCCTGTTCATATCCTTTGATTATTTATCAAATATATAAATCTGGCTCAGTTCTCTACATAGTTGAGAAGTGAGACCTTCACCTGAGAAAGTTTTGGTATAGCAAAAAAATGTTTTCTCACTTTCTAAATTTTCTTCTAATTTTGGCTGCACTGGTTTTGTTTATAAATTTTTTTAATATTATGTAATCAAAATTACCCTTTTTGTCTCCTAAGAACCTCTAATTTTTGTTTGTTCCTCCACCCAGAGAGTTGAAAAGTAGTTTAATAATTTCCAGAATCCAATAATTTGCTTATGATTGTCACCCTTTGTCTAAATCACCTACCCATTTTGAGCTTATCTTGTTTTGTGGCATAAGATGTTACCTATTTTTGCCAGAGTACTTACCAGTTTTCTAAATGTTTTTTGTTAAAGAGCAGTTACTTTCCCCAAAAGCCGAGACACTTGGCTACTGTACCTATTTGTTTCTGTTTATTGTTTATTTGATCTATTTCATTTATCAACTCTTCTTTTGCTTTTCTAGTACTATCTTTCTTTTGTCCCCATGGATTTCCTTTTCTTAACCTTTTGTTTCTACAGATGAATTTTGTTGTTTTTAAAATTCTATAAATTATTTGGTAGTTTGGGATGACACTGAATAAATTAGTTTTGATAGTATCATCATTATTATATTGGCTTGGCCTACCCATGAACAATCAATATATCTCCAATTCTTTAGTTCTGTCTTTATTTGTGTGAAGATTATTTTGTGATTGTGTTCAGGGTTCCTGCGTGTTTCTTAGCAGATAGACTCCCAAGTATTTTATATTGTCTAATATTTTAAATGGAATTTTTCTATTTCTTTCTGCTCTATTTTGTTAGTAATATATAAAAATGCTAATAGTTTCCCTGGCTTTATTTCATCCTGCAACTTTGCTAAACTTGTTTTGACTAGTTTTTTAGTTGAGTCCTTAATGGTCTTTAATTAAGCCATCACATCATCTGCAAAAGTAATACTTTTCTTCCCATATTGCCTATACTTACTGCTTCAATTTCTTTGCCTTGTCTTATTACTACATCTAGTTATTTCTAGTACAGTACTAATTTTTAAACGTTGAGCTCTGTTCCTGGAACTCGGGGGAGATTGTTCCCAGCTTCTTTTGCAGGGTGACTGGGGCCTCTTAGTAACTGTGCTGCCGCTGGTGATGCTGTAGGCTTTCCCACTGTGCTGAGTGGGCCTAGGAAGTTCAGGGGCTCACAATTTGCCTTGTGTAGTTGCTTTGGAAGTATCACCAGCTAGCATCTTAAGCCAGATATGAACTTAGGTTCTCTTAACTTCAGGGTCAGTGTTTGTACACTGCGCCATCTAGATGCCTGGTTTTATATATGATTGTGTCATAGAAGGAATTTGATATGATTCCTCCTTTACCTATTTTTTCAAAAGGTGTATAGAGCATTGCTATTGTTCTTTAAATGTTTCATAGAATTTACTTGCAAAACCACCTGATAACTGGGTTTATGACTTGTTTATTTTTCTAAAACAGGGTTTTTAAACACTCAATTTACTCTTCTATTAATCTAGAAAATTTATATATTTTAGTTATTTATGGCATAATATTAACCAAAATGCTCATAATTATTTTAATTTCATCTGCATTGTTTGCACATTCACCTGTTTCATTTGTGATGAATCATTAGGATTTTTTTAAATCAAGTTAGCCAATAATTTATATATTTTACAAATTTTCATTAGTTTAATTTTTTTTACTTTAGATTGTATTAATCTCTCCTTGATTTTTAAGATTTTTATTTTGTTTTAATTAGAATTATAGAATTTATGGAAGCTACTTATGATCAGGTTCCTTTTTTGTTTTTTGCTCCCTTTTCTAGTGTATTTCTTGACTTTGGTCTTCATGTTAGAATTAGACTCTGCTTACCACTTAGGTGGATGTCAGACCAAAGTGTCTATATATGTTTACTGCTAGATCTATGGGCTTATTTTTAGCGCTTCCAAATTGATATGACTTGAGTAAGATCTGATTACTTACTCACTTGATCTGTGCTGTTTTTTATATAGATGGGGCCCTGTCCCTTGAAACCTTGAACCTTTCTCCAACCTGAAACTCTGATGAGGAACTAAGTTGGAACAGAGTTGTCAAAGGTCTCTTGATCCTGTGCTCGATATAGCTCAGAGGCCCCCTGGGATCTCTTTCTGAACAGATGTACAGTCACCTTACCACTGCAGTTCTGCTTCTTTTACTGTCAACTCCAAGGCCACTAGCCAGTGTCAGTTACATTGCCACATGACCAGCCAGCTTCCACCTCAGTGTTCACAGACCTCTCTAAGTTTTCCTACAATATACAAAGCTATAAAAATGATTCGTTGAGATTTTTGTTGTCTCTTTTGCTCAATATATGTAGGCACATTTGTTTAAGTTGGTAAAGAAGGGTGTACTGGAAGAGCTAGGCAAGCACACTCATCTGACTCTACCATCTTGACTCTAGTCTCCAGGTTTTTTGTATATTATGTATCTGATCTCTTCCATTTTTCAAGCTTTCTATTTTTAAGGATTACAAAATGTCTGTACTATTGTTTCACATTTGTTCCTAGGAGAGCTCCTTTCTAGAATACTGGTAAAGGCTGTGGAAAGAAATATATGAACCTATTTTTTATAGGAACAGTAATTTAGAATTGGAAAAGACCATCAAAATCATTGAAGACAAACCCCTCATTTTAGAGATGAGTAAACTGAGGCACAGAGAGGTTGTTCCTTGCTCAAAGAGCTAGAGAGCTTCTGATGCAAAATCTGAACCCGTCTTCCTGACTCTAAGCCCAGTGCCATATCATTGCAACATACTGCCCTCCTCTACCATTTTGAACATTAATTTGAATTATAAAAAAGTGACTCAACTGTCTATAACTTTTACCAAGTGACTCTACTATGAGACTTATGACCCTAGGGAGTAGCAATAGCTAGTATTCAAGTAGTGATTTAATGTTTGCAAAGTGCTTTAAAGGGATTATCTCTTTTGGTCCTCACATTAAACCATAAGATAGGTATTATTAGTATACACACTCTACAGATGGGGAAAACAAAAGTAGTAATATTAAGTGAAATTGTCCACGGTCACACAACTAGTGTCAGAGACTGAATTTGAACTCAGGTCTTCTGAATCCAAGAACAACACTCTATCTACTGAACCTCCTCCTAGTCTAAAGAAATCATCACAGAAACAAATGTCCCAAAATGCTATCATCAGAATTTTTCGTGCCAACAAAGAACAGGAAACAAGTGAGTATTAATAAATTGGGGAATGGCTGATAAAATTGCTATATATGAATGATATGGTTCACCACTGAGGACTGGAAAACAATAGTATTTCAGAGAAAATTCATTACATTTATAGAACTTTATTATAAAATTTGGGTTGTCTAATTAGGTTTGCGGTGAAGCAAGAGGTCTTCCCTTGTTAATTAATCCATAAGCTTTTTCTCCAGCACAATTTCTCCAGTATATAGTCAAGTATAAGCTCTAGGTCAAGGCTTTCTCATAATGATTGTTTTTCTAAGCCTTGTTTTCAGCATGAATATTCCAGCGTGTAGGGACCTTTCTTTAACAAAAGGATATCTCCATTGAACACATTCATAAGGTTTCTCTCCACTATATCAAGATAGGATTTCTGACTTCCCATATTGAGTCCATAGGGACTCAATTGCAAATCGCTTTAAAGGGATGATCTCTTTTGGTCCTCACACTAAACCATGAGGTAGGTATTATTGTATACACACTCTACAGATGAGGAAAACTAAAGTAGTAATATTAAGTGAAATTGTCCACGGTCACACAACTAGTGTCAGAGACTGAATTTTCTGATGTCTAACTAGTTTTATAGTCTCTCTCTCTCTTTCTCTCTCTCTCTCTCTCTCTCTCTCTCTCTCTCTCTCTCTCTCTCTGTATATATATATATATACATATTATATATATAAAATATGTTATATATATTATATATATAAAATATATGGTATATATATAATATACAAAAATATACATTATTATATATAACATATGCTTATATATAATATAATAACGTATATTTATATATATTATATATATACAGTTTTAATATTTTTCATCATTCATTAGACTGATAAGGTTCCTTTCTAGTATGAACTCTCCTGTGGGAAGTAAGGGATGACTGTTGCCGAAAGGTTTTACCACACAGATTACATGTGTAAGGTTTCTCTCCAGTGTGGATTCTCTGATGTAGAGTAAGAGCTGAGTGTTCCCTAAAAGATTTGCCGCATTCGTGACATCCATGAGGTTTCTCTCTAGTATGGATTCTTTGATGGACAGTAAGAGTGAAGCTGTGTCGAAAAGCCTTTCCACATACGTTACAGTCATGAGGTTTCTCTCCAGTGTGGATTTTCTGATGTTTACCCAGACTGGAGCTGAATCTGAAAATCTTCCCACACTGATTACATTCATAGGGTTTCTCTCCAGTGTGGATTCTCTTGTGGTCAATAAGACTGGAATTGCATCTAAAAGCCTTTCCACATTGATGACATTCATAAGGTTTCTCTCCAGTGTGAATTCTCTTATGTTCAGCAAGTTTGGAGGTTTGGGTAAAAGTCTTTCCACAATAATTACATTCATAAGGTTTCTTTCCAGTGTGGATTCTCTGATGTAGAGAAAGATTGGACGTGTTTGCAAAAGTTTTTTCACACTGATTACATTTATAAGGTTTCTCTCCACTATGGATTCTATGATGTAGAGTAAGACTGGCGCTCCGTGTGAAACTCTTTCCACACTGATCACATTTATAAGGTTTCTCTCCAGTGTGGATTCTCTGATGCACAATGAGGGATGAGTGTTCAATAAAAGCTTTGCCACATGCATGACACTCGTGAGGCTTTTCTCCACTGTGGATTCTCTGATGCAAAGTAAGATTAGACCTGCTTCTGAAAGTCTTTTCACATTGATTACAGTTATAAGGTTTCTCTCCAGTGTGGATTCTCTGATGTAGAGCAAGATTGGAGTTGCATCTGAAAGTCTTTCCACATTGATAACATTTATAAGGTTTTTCTCCAGTATGGATTCTCTGATGTAGAGCAAGATTGGAGTTGCATCTGAAAGCCTTTCCACACTGATCACATACATATGGCTTCTCTCCAGTGTGGATTTTCTGATGATCACAAACACCGGAGCTCTGACTGAAAGTCTTTCCGCATTCATTACACTTATAAGGTTTTTCTCCAGTGTGGATTCTCTGATGTTTAGCCAGGCTCGACCTGCATCTGAAAGTCCTTCCACACTGAGGACAGTTACATGGTTTTTCTCCTGTGTGGATCCTGTTATGTAGAACAAGATTAGAGCGATATCTGAAAGTCTTTCCACACTGATTACATTCATAAGGTTTCTCTCCAGTGTGGATTCTCTGATGTACAACAAGACTAGAGCTCTGTCTGAAAACCTTTCCACAAGTATCACATTTATTAGGTTTCTTTCCAGTGTGGCTTTTCTGATGTACAATAAGAGATGAGTTTTCACTCGAATCTTTATCACCCTCATGATCCGCCTGAGATTTCTCTCTAGTGTGAATTCTCTGATGACAACTAAGGGATGACTGTCATCCAAAGGCTTTTCCACATTGCATACATTTGTACAGCTTTTCACTAGCATGACATTTCTGATGTCGAATAAGGGATGATTGTTTCTTAAAAGTTTTACCACATCCATTACACATACAATCCTTCTTCCCACTGTGCATTTCCCAGTGGTCAACGAGCTTGGAATTATGGCTGAAGGCTTTTTCACCTTCATTACAGATAGAAAGCATGTCTTCACTATGACTTTTCTGATGTCTAATTAGGTCTGAATTCAAGCTGAAGGTCCTCTCACATTGATTACACTGATAGGTTTGCACTTCAGGAAGTTTCTCATGAGACTCAACAATCTCTACCTGTTTAGTAAAGCATTCCCTACAATTATTATTTTGAGAGTAATCATTCTCTGAGGTCCTTTTCTTACGGTGCATTGGGCCTAAGCATTGTCTGAAACTCTTTCCATCTTTATCAAATTTACAGTGACTCTTTTGGTTTTTCTTTATTTTGATATCAGAGTCCCTGATTTCTCTCAAATTGAGGTTACTGTGACCATTTTTCATGAATCTCTGGTGTGGTGATTGTTTCACAGAAACACTCAGCTTGGCAGTAGTCTCCCTCATTTCAAGCCTCATCGCTCCTTCTAAAGGAAACAAGCAAACATTTAGAAGACACATAGACATATACATAAATATATCCTCTTCCCTCCTTTGATATAAAGTTAACTAGGGATGGAGAAAAGTCTTCAAATTTAAATGAACAGAATTAATCAATTGAAAATGCCATTAGCTGATGCCCTCGGGATGATTTAATGAACGCAGACCTTCATATCCAATAGCACTGGATCCTCCCAACAAACCTGCAGCATAAGCAGGTCCAGCATTCTCCTTCCACTCACAACTCAGGTCATGAGTTCAGAATGGCTTAATGACTTCCCTTACAGCTGTATGTTATTAAACTCAAGCCCTGTGACTGGGCATGCTCTGTCCACAGTACCAGATGATCTTTCTCACTGCACTTTTATCTTTTTAAAGGAAAACTATTTTTTTATTATATGCTCACTTGTTTGCATTGTAAACATGTGTACAGATAATTTTGTAAACAAGTTTTTTTTGTATTTTTGTAAATTTGTCATTTTGTAAACAAGTGCCCAAGTATACTTAGAATGTCTGCAACATTATTTAGAGGCATTGCTGCACAAGTATGAATTAATATCAAATGAATTGTATAAGAAAAGTACTATAAAAACTAATGGGGCAGCTAGGTGGCGCAGTGGATAGAGCACCAGCCCTGAAGTCAGGAGGACCTGAGTTCAAATCTGGTCTCAGACACTTAACATTCCCTAGCTGTATGACCCGGGGCAAGTCACTTAACCTCAATTGCCTCAGCAAAAAAAAAAAAAAGTGGAAAAATTAACTACATAAAAATTATTATAAAGCACTGTAAAATTGTTTGAGTTTTTAAAATAAATTTTGTTGGATTTTTATATCTATACTTCTTATCATAGTCTGTAGTTAATTTCATTATATTTATTTAAAATGGTGATTATTTTGCACTTAGCTATTGAAAAATAGTTTCTCTGGGAAGGCATTACTTAAAGGTCCTTGATTATAGGGAGTGAACCAATATCTTCCACCTCAAATAGAAAGCTATAATTGCCAAGTATCAGGACATAGAAATGATCACTGAAGCAATCAGTTCCAACTCAATCTTCTGGAGATTACATAATTTTTTAATGATTGCAAATATCTCTATAACAGTATTCTTCATTGTCCATATCAGCATATTTTTGGGAGATTCTCAGAGCTTAAAAAAGTATTGGTAGAATGATTTGATTGCTATTCTTCTAATCATGTCATGTACTCTCTATAATTGCAGCATGTGTAGCCCAGCCACCAGGCATAGATGCTACAGTCTCAGGGGTCCCTTCTGCTCTGCAGAACCACCTAGGGTCTAAGGCAGGGAACCTCAGTGAAGATCAAATGGGAATGGGGTACTTTTTATTGGATTGTGGTTCTTTTTGTTTCTCTTTATTGATCAGATTTATTACATTATCACAGTCATTCTTTGTAAATTTAACATATTAAACTGAGAAATAGTTCTATTGTGGTGTAGTAGTTTTCAATGTTGCATCCAACTTTTATTATAATGTATTCAGATCCATAAATTATATGAAATTGAGAATTATATCATTTAATGATTGAGAATTATATCTAATTTTGTGTTTATTTTGTATTATTGTTTATGCTACTTAATTTTTGTCATTGATTACTGACTGAGAATTATTGATTGAAAATTATATATAATCACTGGAAGAATATTCGTGGGTCAAATGTAGACTTTTTTATATAGGTCCCATCAGTGGAATTTATACTTTAACTTTCCTATGGGCTACAAGCTGATTACAAGGACTCAGAATCTGTTGAGATTTTGCCCACCATAGTAGTGAGGAGGGGGAAAGGAAAGATGAATCAATCTATTCTTTGTGCCCACCACAAGACTTTCCAGATGTTAGCTGTGTATTTTCCATTGCTGGGTGTTCTGAAGATCCTTTCTCTGAATCAAGCTAAATTCATCTTCATGTCAGAACAATCACAAGTTTGCTTTACTGGTACCTGATGTAATAAACTGTTATAAAAGAGCTACTCTGACTTCCAGATAGATCCCCAGCTACTGAAGACCCTTGGATACTATTTACAAGCAATTGCCAACCTTGCTCATAAATTGATTGTGCTCAGACCTTTGTGTCTCAGTTTCTCCTGATCACAGATTTTTATCATGACAGATGTGCCATTTGCATCACATATACTAAGTATTAATACATTATTTCATTATCGTGTCTATAAACGTAGTTTAATTTCTCTGGTGACCTTTTATCTTAATTTTTCTTTTCTCATGACTAAGACCATGTCAGGACTGCCAACCTTAGTATTTGTATTCATCTGAAACATCCTATATTATATTCTGTCCTGGTCCATCACTATTTTAGAACAACCATTATTTATGTTTATAAAATTAATCTTTGAGGGGGCAGCTAGGTGGTGCAGTGGTTAGAGCACCAGCCCTGAAGTCAGGAAGACCTGAGTTCAAATCTGGTCTCAGACACTTAACATTCCCTAGCTGTGTGACTCTGGGCAAGTCACTTAACCCCAATTGCCTCAGCAAAAAGCAAAAAAAAAAAATTAATCTTTGAATGTTTCTGGTCCACAATTTAAAAAAAAGAAAAATCATAATACTTATAATGAACATGATAAAAAAAATTCATCCATTTCCTATGTTTAAAAGTCTAATGTCTTATACTGGACCTTGACTCTCACTCTTCTGTCAGGAAATAAACAGCATGCTTCACTATTAGTCCTATAGCAGCCCCTGCTATTTTGTGGTTAGCAAATTATTTGGGGCTTCACAATAATGGTCTAAGGGATTTCAGCTAAAAATTTCCTACTGGAACACTGAGCAGAAAATAAAAAATGTTTATTTTTAAATAAAATAAACATAAATATAAAAATTTTCCTATGGAACAGCAAGCATGTATATCTTTGAAGTATAATAGTTTTCTTTCTGCGATGATTCCAAACTGTCATGATCAGACATCCAATGCCTTTCAAAATCAGGCAGTGATTACATCAGACTCTGATGATTTCTAATTAAGTTTCTCAATCTGACATCAAATTGTTTCCCAAAAGTCAGAAGGGTTTGAAATTCATGTGGAAATCAAGTCCCCACTAATGGTCACAGACAAGCACATAATGGTCATTTGCTTTCAGTCACTGCACCAGAGTCATTCCTAAGTTCTTTCCTAAGTTACTTTGCAAGCATATCTTATCAGCAGAAAAAACACCAGATCATGAATTACAAATATTTGCACAGATAGCAGGCTCTTTGAAAACCAAGAATGTTCTACAAGCCATCTTGAATCCTTTTAGATCAACTCTTCAAGGAAAACAGTTCTTTTAGTGCCTCTCATTATAGTCTTAAGGCTATTTTTTAATTTGAACTTATTTTCCACTTAGAAAGAGTGCTGGGTCTGAAGTCAAGAAAACCTGAGTTTCAGAGCCACTTCAGAAGTTTGCTACTTGCCTTAGTTTCCTTATTTGTATTAAAAAAAAAAAAAAAAAAAGATAACCACAGAACCTCTTTGCTAGGATTCTTGTGAGAATAAAATAAGAAAATACTTGTAAGGCTTTAGGCATATATGCACATATGAGACACTACACAACTATCAGTTATTATTATTGAGGGGCCACTCTCACTTCCATGACCCAAAAGTCCAAACAATATTACAGAAAGTGATGAAACTAGTTTTATCACCAGAAGGCAAATGAAAGGCCATGGTGTCCAATCCCTTCATTTCATAGATAGAAAACTGAGGGTCATGGGTTCTTTATTATGTATTTGTTATTCTTTATTTTCATGCCCAGGGTCCCCCTGCCAAAAAGTCTCTGAAAAAACAAGGTCTTCCTGCCTCCAAGTCCAGCACTCTCTTCACTGTGTCATAAAGCTATCTTTTGTAATAACCTCACTCACCTTGACAAAAGTTTCTTGGACCTTTTCTTTCCAGCATCCATGGTGCTTCCCCTTGCTCAAAATGGGAGATCAAATCTTCTCTGGGAACTGGAAGACCTGGGCATGGAAATTTAAAAAAAAAAAAAGATGAAGATGAAGAGAAACTTGTGATTTTTTAGGGAAAGGGGACCTGTGACACAGATCGCAAGAGGTCCCCAAGATACTTCAAGGGTGATTTTCATGGTATTTCAAAGACCAGAGCCAATCAAAAAAGAAGAGGATAATATGAGAGGTAGGAGGTCCCCTTCACTGCCCATTTTCTTTTATACATATATGTATATATATATATGTAGCTAATTTATTTAAAACTTAAGTACAAAATTAAAGGAGAAAAAATAAAAATAAATTTGCCATGTGCACAACTGAACATTAGAGAGAATTCAAAATATAAGAGAATGAATTTCCATTTCAAGAGACTTTATTATAAATACTACACATTGTGTTCAGAACTGTCCACCTTTTCTTGCTTCTTTATTGGTTTTTTTGGTTCCCTGCTGTGGACTTTTTACTTTATTCTTTTTTTTACTCTTTCATCCTCTGCCTCAATTCACTCAAGACAACTATAACCAAGTGTGGATCTATACACACACAAACACATACATATACATGTACATACATGTGTGTGTGTATTATGTGGTAGCATCCCTGACCCACTGTTTCTGCATTCATCAGGCATGTGCTGGTTCCTTCTTGTCCAAGACTGTGTCTCAATAGCATAACTGGTTCTGGGATTTCTTTTCAGCAGGGATTCCCTTAACCTTCCCTGATTCAGACACCCACATATTAGAGATGGAAATTCCTGTAGCTGGGACCAAGGTTACCTCCCAACCCACTAACCACAGGGATCCCCACTTGTTTCAATGGAACTAACCTGGAAGTGTTTACATTTCATACAGGATAAACCATTGTCCTGGTATCTTTCTTAGGATCTTCTCAGATTGTCCCAGAAGGATCCCTGTTCTGTCTCAAATCTTATTTGTTTTTAGCACTCTCTGTTTGCCCTGAAGCATAATTTTGCTTTTTGTGGGAAATCTGGAAAGCTTGAATTTTCTGACCTACTCTGTCATCTTCCCAGAACCTTCTATCCATTGCCCATTTTCAAGGAAAACTCAAATGGAACATTTTCAGAGATTTGACAAACAAAATTCAAATTCAAGTAGACATTAGACTAGAATCTCTGAGATTATTTCTAAGGCTGAGATTATTCACTGGTTTGATCTTTGACCTCAGGCCCCCTAGAACCAGTAAGGGACAGCTTCAGGAACAAAGGAAACCCCCAGCTCCCTATTACACAACCCAAAGACCTTTTACAGGAAAACCAGACACAGGAGATCAGCACTTTGGTCTCACTCATCATTGATAAATGCTAGAAACTCTGCAAACTAGGAAGGGAATAAAGGCAGTGCCTTTGTTCCCAGATCCAGTGCTCCTTACCCAGGGAGAGCAGATTCCGGGTATTTTCCACCATGACCTCCTTGTACAGCTCTTTCTGAGATTGGTCCAAGAGGGCCCACTCCTCTGGGGTGAAGTCCACAATCACGTCCTTCAATCTCACCAACTTCTAAACCATCAAAATAGATAGGAATTAGTACTGAAAGCGACCTCAGAATTCATCTAGTCCAACCCTCAGTGATTTACAGGAAGAAACAAAAGCACAGAGAAGGAATTTTCCCAAAGGTCATACCTCTGCTGAGTGTCAGAGCCAACACTTAGAACCAGAGTCATGGAAAGCCCAATGGAATATTGAGAATAGCAGTTGATATTTACAGATGGAATAAAATTGGGAAATATGTTACTGGGAATTGCTTCTCCCTATGGGATCAGAGAAATTATATGTTCTCTCAGAGATATATGAGGATCTCTGCAGGAGAAAGGAGAAGGTGAAGTGACATTTTTTCTTCATCAGAGCAGATTTAAGTGATTTTTTATAAAGAAAATTCCATGAAGAGCTGGTGAGATGCTGGCAAATATTTTATACTGGGAGGGGGGGTGATAACATGTTTCCTGGGATAACTGAAAAGAGAGTTAACAAAAAGAAAAGATCTAGGTTATTTCCTAGGTGGCTGAAATAGTCTTTTCCAGATGAAACCATGAAAAGCAGTCTTAATAGATGTTAATCAGAATCTGGATTGAACTGAGGCAGAGGAGGCTGTTTCCAGGGAAAGAGGAAACAGCTCTCTATCCTTACAGGAGTACAGTAGCTAGACACCTGTGCCTGCAGTATCCAGTCTGGTCTCATATATTTATTGATTGTGTGATCCTGGGCAAGTCATTTAATCCTGTGTGCCTCAGTTTCCTCAACTCAAAAATGAACTGGAGAAGGAAATGGCAAACTGTTCCAGTATCTTTGCCAAGAAAATCTGCTTCAAAAAAGAAACTGAGGGGGTCCTTGAAAAGTGGCACAATACTGAAAGAAGACTAAACAAAAACAACAAAATTGTTATAATGAGGGCTTGAGCTGGTTCTAGGTATGATGTGCCATAGCCAAAACAGCTTATGCCTTTGCTTTATGATTGCTTTCATTTGTTAATGGCATATATTTATTAATTTTGAAATTTAGTTATATAAAAATAAGAGTAACCAAGAAGAGGAAAGAAAGATTTCTTCCTTAATAATAAAGGTAATATTCTATTAACCGAGATTGATATTTGACCTGATTCCTGAGAAAGACATGGCCGATTTCCTTATGAGAAGTAAAGGGTCTAAGCATATCCCCTTGGACTCAGGAAATTGGGAAGAGAAGAGTCACAACAATGAGGTAATACAGAGGGATGAACAACATACAGGAGGGGTCGATCAGATCTGAAAATGTGTTGATAGTTGGGATAGATCATTTATTTCTCCATTCTGCTAAGTGTAGAGCACATATTTGGCTAATGTGCTAGGAATCTCTTGGTCTTCTGTGTCATCATCTTCCATTCCATTATAATGACATGGAGGAGTTAATTTTTAGATTTTTCTATTATGTGGGAGCAATTCTGTATGTGGGTAAAGTTCTTTTTTACTTTTTCACTATTTTGATCTCTTAATAGATTTATGCCCTATTTGAAAACCATATTTCAGCTTTAACATCCTATCTTCCTATTATTTCTCTCCTGAATAACTAAGAATTCAATGGATCCCTTCCCACGTTGTGAGATTCCCAAGAATTTATGTACTTTTTCTTTCTAATAGTCTCTGGAGTCGTTGTTCTATGTTTCATAGCATTTATTCGCTCCATAAACTCCACTGTAAGAAAGCAGATCTACTATTGATTGATAATTGATTATCTAACTCACTACCAATAGAAACCCCCAAACTTATTTCCTTCTTTACCATCCCACATCCATCCTTCACCACTGTGGAGTGGAGCCATGAACTCTAAATGTCCACTTTAAGGAGAGGGTTCAGCTGATTAATACCTCTCATTTCTCACCAAGCTGCACTACCGTTGGGACTACTTTGACTCATTTCTCCACCACACACTCTGAAGCTTATTATAGAGATCACCCCATCAGTTGTAGCTCTATACCTTATTACCACCCTCTGCCTCTCTGATTAGAGGGTGGGGCCTTGAACTCTAAACTTCCAATAAGGAGAGAGTTCCCCCCAAATATCTCATTTCTCACCTGGTTGCCCTACTTTGGGATCTCTCACTGACTTCTCCATCATGCCCCAGTATCTGATACTTTCTCCCATCGCTCTCCATAATTCTGGTTCTTTTTGTATCTTTTCTTCCCACATTGGCTCTATGACAGAAGGAATGCTTTCATTTTAAATTTGAATTTCCAGCTCCCAGCACATAACCTGGCACACAGTAGGTCCTTAATACTGATTGACCAATGACTACCTTATCACTCTCATTCTAGCACTCTCTGGTCCTTATTTTGACTTAAAAAATGAAGCCATTCAACCAAAACTATCTGTGCTCCCAGCTCTTTTCAGATGCTTCCAACCCAATGTCCAGTAGCTATCCTAAACTCACCGTGTCCAACAGAGAACTTACTACCTTCCTTCTTATTGTCAAAGGCAACATTAGAGTCTCAGCAACCTGTATATTATTCTCAACTCCCATTTCTCTCCCCTCTTAGTTAATCTTTTCCCAAGGCCTGTGAATTTTGCCTTCCAGCACCTTTCAAAAACATCTGCTTCTCTCCTCTGACACTCCAACCACCATCTCCCCCTTGGGCAGTTGCAGGAGCCCACTGTTAGATTAACTGGCCTTAAGATTCTCCCCACTCCAATGGATTCTCCATGTAGTTAGCAAAGTAATTTTCCTAAATTGGAGGTCTGATCATGGAACTCCTCTAGTCAGTGAACTCCAGTGGCTCCCCACCACCCCCAGGATCCAATCCACAGCCCCTTGCATTCAAAGCCCATCATGAATCACCTGTATTCCATTTTTCTTACACCTTATTTCCTGCCACCTATTCACTAATCCAATAACACTGGGCTCCTAGTCCAGAAGACACTTCATCTCCACTTTCAGGGCATTTTCTCTGGCCATCTTCCATCATTCGAACCCTCTCTCTTCTCATCTCTACTGGCTTCTAGCAAGCTTTCTGCAACTTCTCTTAACTCTCATATCTCACTTTTAATTATAGTCTATTTACCTGCCCATAGCTTGTTAAGGTCACTGATAATAGGTTTAGATCATTGAGGCTGCCATTGAGCCTACTCACATCAGCCAAAAATCAGGGCACATGGAGGGTTTTTTCTGGCACTGTACCTGTCTGTTGTATCCTGTACCACCATATTCAGGCTGTCTCTATCAAGGACCGTGACAATTCTTTCTCCAGGATCAAAGGCTCATGGCACACAGCATACTCCATATAGCACCCCCAATCCCCTTTCCAGGCTTCTCTCTCCTTACTTCCTTCTCCTCTCTGACCAAGGACACTGACCTCCTGGCTGATTCTTGGCCAGGACCCTCCCCCTCAGTGCCTTTCCAATGGCTCCGAATGTCCTCCCTGCTCACCTGGGCTTCCTGGCTTCCTTCCAGGCTCCACTAAAATCTACTCTCTGAAAACAAGCTTTTCCTGATCTCCGAAACTGTTAGCATCTTCCTTCCGACAGGGCCTTCCTTCTACACTGGACGAGCTTGTTTGGACACAGCTGCTGACATGATGTCTCCCCCATTAGACTGGAAGCTCCTTGATGGAGGGACTTGTTTTTCCTTCCTCTGTATGCAAGGAAAGTTGAACAGTGCTTGGCACTTAGTAGGGCCTTTCTAAAAGTTTGCTTGCCTAAAAAATGGTAAAGGGAAGGGGTTCAGAGAGACCTGGGAAGACCTGTGTGAGCTGAGGCAGAGGAAGGGCATAGAAGCAGGACAATTTCTGCTCTGAGTTAAGGCTGGGAAGCCCTAGGGCTCTGCTCCAGACCTGTCCACACAAGACTCAAGAGGGAAGGGTTTTCCTGGACCTTCTGTTGCTACAAGGGAAAGCAGGAAGCAGAAAGAGGGTGTGGGAGGATGGGTAACTGTGTGTGATGGGAGGTGGGCTAAGAGTGTAAAAAGGGAGCAAAGCCTACAGATAGGGACTGAAGAGGGAAGGGATGGCCCTGGTCAGTCACTTGTAATGAGGGAGAATCTCAAAACAAACAGATCTCTCCCCAGCAGCCGGGAAGCCAAAGTGCCATCAATCAGCTCAAAGGCCGAAGGAGAGAGCAGGGAGGGTTGCTGCTGCTGCATTCAATTTTACACCTGTTTCTGTAAAGAAGCCAGACAATCCTCTAGGTGCATGGAGACTGCTTTGTTGATCAAGTCTGTGGACAAACTGCACTCACCTGGGCTGCGAGTCTGCGCCTTCTGGGGGCCATTTTCTTTGACTCCAGGGTCCCTCCTTAGGCCAGGCCTTGGTCCTCTGCAGGCTGAGTGGGTGGTCCAGAAGGATTCCCGAGGTTGATATGTCTTTCTCTTCTTTTCCAGGCCTACATGGATACACAGGGAGTGAGGTCCCACAGGAGTTAGAAAGACTCCTGCCCTGCCCTCAGACCAAAGCCTCTAGCAGAGAAGGGAGCAGGTAGGGTCAGGCTTGGAAATGAAGATGGTCTCCTTAGAGAATCCTAGAGAATCAACTAAAAATTACTTGAAACAATTCACAACTTCAGCAAAGTAACAGGAGATAAAATAAACCTACATAAATCATCAGTATTTCTATATGTTACCAACAAAGTTCAGCAGCAAGAGATACAAAAAGAAATTCCATTTAAAATAACCATAGATAATATAAAATATTTGGGAGTCTACCTGCTAAGACAAAGCCAGGAACTATATGGAACACAACTACAAAGCACTTTTTACATAAATAAAGCTAGATCCAAACAATTGGAAGGACATCAAGTGTTCTTCAGTAAGCCAAGCTAATATAGTAAAAGTGACAGTTGTACCTAAATTAATCTACTTATTCAATGTCAAATCATTAAATTGTCAAGAAATTACTTTATAGAGCTAGAAAAAATAGCAAAATTCATCCGGAAGAACAAAAATCAAGAATTTCAAGGGAATTAATGGGGGGGAGGATGCAAATGAAGGTGGCCTAGCTGTACCAGACCTAAACTATGTTATAAAGCAGTGGTCAACAAAACTAAATACAGTAGTGGATCAATGAAATAGCTTAGGTTCACAAGACACAATACTTAATAATATAGTAATCTAGTGTTTGAGAAACCCAAAGGCTCCAGTTTCTGGGATAAGAACTCACTATTTGACAAAAATTGTTGGGGAAAATGGAAAATGGTATGGCAAAAAATTAGGCTTTGACCAACACCTAACACCCTATATCAAGATAAGACTAAAATGGGTTCATGATTTAGACATAAATAGTGATACTATAAGCAAATTAGTAGAGCAGGAGATAGCTTATTTGTCAGCTCTGTGTAGAAGAGAAGAATTTGTGGCCAAAGAAAAACTAAGAACTTTATGAAATGAAAAATGGATAATTTTGATTTCATTGAATTAAAAAGGTTTGCACAAACAAAGCCAATGCAGCCAAAATTAGAAGGGAAACAGAAAGCTGGGAAAATTTTTTACAGCCAGTGTTTTTGATAAAGGCCTCATTTCTAAAATATATAGAGAACTGACTCAAATTCATAAGAACACAAGTCATTCTCCAACTGATAAATGGTCAAAAGATATGAACAGACAATTTTCAGATGAAGATGAGGTACCACTACCCACCTCTCAGATTGGCTATGAAGACAGGAAAAGAAAATGATGAATGTTGGAAGGGATATGGGAAAACTGGGACACTAATACAATTTTAGTGGAGTTGTGAATGGATCCAGTCATTCTGGAGAACAATTTGGAACTATGCCCAAAGGGTTATCAAACTGTGTATATCCTTTGATTCAGCAGTGTCTCTACTGGACCTGTGTCCCAAAGAAATCATTAAAAAAGGGAAAAGGACCCACATGAGCAAAAATCTTTGTGGCTGCCCTTTTTGTGGGGGCAAAAAATATTGAAGAAAATGAGTGGATGTAAAAGGTTCTGATAAAGGCCTCATTTCTAAAATATATCGAGAATTGACTCAAATATATAAGAATTCAAGCCATTCTCCAATGGATAAATGGTCAAAAGATATGAACAATTTTCAGATGAAGAAATTGAAACTATTTCCGGTCACATGAAAAGGTGCTCCAAGTCACTATTGATCAGAGAAATGCAAATTAAGACAACTCTGAGATACCACTACACACCTGTCAGATTGGCTAAAATGACAGGAAATGATAATGATAACTGTTGGAGGGGATGTGGGAAAACTGGGACACTGATACATTGTTGGTGGAACTGTGAACGGATCCAACCATTCTGGAGAGCAATTTGGAGCTATGCTCAAAAAGTTATCAAACTGTGCATACCCTTTGACCCAGCAGTGTTTCTACTGGGCCTATATCCCAAAGAGATTTTAAAGGAGGGAAAGGGACCCACATGTGCAAAAATGTTTGTGGCAGCCCTTTTTGTAGTGGCAAGAAAATGGAAATTAAAAGGATGCCCATCAATTGGAGAATGGCTGAATAAATTATGGTATATGAATGTTATGGAATATTATGATCCCCACCCATCTGAATCTCCTAGCTCTGAGAAAGCTACCTGGTACCCAACAGGAATATTTCACTTCCCAATTGATCTGGGAATCAAATCTGGTCTCAGACACTTCCTAGCTGTGTGACCCTGGGCAAGTCACTTAACCCCAATTGCCTCAGCAAAAAGCAAAAAAAAAAAAATTTATTCTATTTAGCATATATTAGATTACCTGTCATCTAGGGGTGGGGGGAGTAGGGGGAAGGAGGGGAAAAGCTTGGGAAAAAAAAGTTTTTGCAAAGGTCAATGGTGAAAAATCATCATATGTTTTGTAAATAAAAAGCTTTATAAAAAAATAAAATGAGTGGATGTAGAAGAAGGAGGAAGAGGAAGAAGAGAAAGAGAAAGAAAAGGAAAGAGAAGGAGGAGAAGGAAGGAGAAGGAAAAGGAGAAGGAGAAGGAGGAGGAGGAGGAAGAAGAAGAACATGAAGAAGAAAAATTGCTTATGTTTGACCTATAACCTATAGTAATCCACTGTCTAGGAGAGATTGGGGAAAGAAAAAAAATTTGCAATACAAGGGTGAATGTTAAAAACTATTTTTGAAAGTATTTTGAAAAATAAAAAAGGAAATGAAAATGATGCAATTCAAAATTGCTGATTCTGTGGCACTCAGCTTTCCACACAGTCCACTTCTCACAACCATTCATTACTACTGGAAAAACCATAGCTTTGATTGTAGAGACATTGGTCAACAAGGTGATATCTCTGCTTTTTAGGATGCTGGGCAGAATTACTATAGCTTTTCTTACAAGGATAAAGCATCATTTAATTCCATGGTTGCAGTCATTATCTGTAATGATCGTTTGAGCTTCAGAATATAAAATCCAACACTGTTTCATTTGCTTCTCTATTTGCCAAAAAGTGACCAGACCCATTCCTTTATTTGTTTTATGTTAAGCTTCAAGCCAGCCTTTACATTCTGCTCTTTCACCCTCTTCACTTCCTGCCACCAGAGAGGTATCATCTCAGATTGGTGGTATTTCTCCCACCAACCATAATTCTGGTTTTGATTTATCAAACTGGCATTTCACATAATGTACTCTGCATATAAGTAAATTAGGTAACAATATATAGCCTTGCCATGCTCTTTTTTCTAATTTTATTTTTTTAATTTTATTTTTTGCTGAGGCAATTGGGGTTAAGTGACTTGCCCAAGGTCACACAGCTAGGAAGTATTAAGTGTCTGAGACCAGATTTGAACTCAGGTCTTCCTGATTTCAGAGCTGGTGCTCTATCCACTGTGCCATCTAGCTGCCCACATTACTTCTTTCCTCAGTAATTTGCAAAGCCCCATCAGATGCTCATTTTGCTCTTCTTGTCCTTTTTGTTGCTGGGTTTGTGTTTTGGTTTGGTTTGGTTTGGTTTTTTTGCAGGGGAAGGAAGAGATTTTTTTGGCTGTCTCCTGCACAAAATTGGAAACTTCTGTCCAAATTCTTCAGTCACTCTATCTACCTGATAAAATAATCCCTTGAATCTATTACTCACTTGAGGCTATCACCATGTTGAGAGATGAGAAATGTTAAGGGGTGAGAGATACCCTAACAGTGATGGGGTACCCAGACAGGTGTCACAAGAATTCACAGTCCCTATCTCCAAGCAAGTTTTTTTTTTTTTTTTCAAAAAAATGGGTTTATTTTCACTGAGAAACTCTTTCCTTCAGCAAGTTGCTTCCTGATTAGGAAGATAGCAAAGGATTGGTTACAGAATCTTGTTTTTTATTAGCCTTCTATGGTTTGGGGCTCGGGAGCAATTAGGGGCTAATTTCCAAATCAATAAAGGGTGGTGATTGTTTCCCAGACCAAAGTGATTCCCAGATCAATTGGGAAGTGAAATATTCCTGTTGGGTACCAGGTAGCTTTCTCAGAGCTAGAAGATTCAGATGGGTGGGGATCATTTTTAAAAATTTCCCCAGGCCAGGTAGCCCATCCTCCACAAAGATCAGGGAAATATAGTTCTATTACATCACCCAGTCATTTTGACTTCTGTCTTGCCACCACACTTGGATCATTTTGGAAGAGAGAATAAAGCTGATGACTTCACAATACCTTTGGCTCACTTAAATCTAATTTTCACACACAAATTAAAAATTTACCCTTATAATGTCATTTATCTTGTTCAATGATGCATGATAAACAACAGTAGGAGTAGCAGCCCTCTGTCAACTAGCCATTTCAAGTTAGGTAATGCCTTTTTCTTCTCCTTTTTCTCCTCCTTCTTCTTCTTTCCCTCTACTTAAGTGAGGATCATACAATTATATGTGGGTACTTTGCCCAAAGGAATATAATTTTTGGCTCCTTATATTTGCTATGATATCTTGGAGTTTGAGAACTAGATTATTTTTAATTTCCTACTTATTTATTTTATCATTATTTTCTTCAAAAACTCATCTTTGTCTTGTGCAGTTTTCATTTTTGAAATGCAGCTTAGAGACAGTAGGCTTTGAAAAGGTCTATTGTGACAAAACAAATGCAGAAAGGATTAGAAGGGAAGCAATAAACTGGAAAAATATTTTTACATTTGAGGATTCTGATAAAGCCCTCATTTCTAAAATATACAGAGAATTAACTCAAATTTATAAGAATTCAAGCCATTCTCTAATAGATAAATGGTCAAAGGACATGAACAGACAAATTTTCAGATGAAGAAATCAAAAACTATTTCTAGTCATATGAAAAGGTGCTCCAAATCACTATTGATCAGAGAAATGCAAATTAAGACAACTCTGAGATACTACTATATACCTCTCAGATTGACTAAGAACAGGAAAAGATAATGATGAATGTTGGCGGGGATGTGGGAAAGCTGGGATACTGATACATTGTTGGTGGAACTGTGAATGGATCCAACCATTCTGGAGAGCAATCTGGAACTAGGCTCAAAAAGTGATCAAACTGTGCATACCTTTTGACCCAGCAGTGTTTCTACTGGGACTATATCCCAAAGAGATCTTAAAGGAGGGAAAGGGACACACATGTGCAAAAAGGTTTGTGGCAGCCCTTTTTGTAGTGGCAAGAAACTGGAAACTGAATGGATGCTCATCAATTGGAGAATGACTGAATAAATTATGGTATATGAATGTTATGGAATATTATTGTTCTGTAAGAAACGGCCAGCAGGATGATTTCAGAGAGGCCTGGAGAGACTTGCATGAACTGATGCTGAGTGAAATGAGCAGAACCAGGAGATCAATATGCACAGCCACAAGACTATATGATGATCAATTCTGATGCACATGGCTGTCTTCAACAATGAGGTGATTCAAACCAGTTCCCATTGTTCAGCGATGAAGAAAGCCATATACATCCAGAGAGAGGCCTGTGGGAACTGAGTGTGGACCACAACATAGCATTTTAATATTTTCTGTGAATGTTTGCTTGCATTTTGTTTCCCTTCTTAGTTTTTTTTTTCTCTTTCTAGATCCGATTTTTCTTGTGCAGCAAGATAACTGTATAGATGTATATACACATATTGGATTTATCATATATTTTAACATATTTAACATGTATTAGACTACCTGCCATCTAGGGGAAGGGGTGGAGGGAAGGAGAGAAAAATTTGGAACAGAAAAATGTTGCAAAGGTCAATGTAGAAAAATTACTCATATGTTCTGTAAATAAAAAGCTTTAATAAACAAAAAATAATAATAATTTTATCTGAAAAAAAGGCCTATTGTGATTCAAATACTTGACTAAGCCTTTAAATGCAAATCACTATAGCTTTCATTGAAAGGCCAATAATAGGCCCTGCCCCAATCCTCTCTTGCTCATTGTTTGAATTTGGATGGCTCAGAGTAAGTATAAATAATAATTGCTTTTTTTAAAATTTTTATTTATTTTATTCTAAATTTAATAAAACAAGCATTTCCATAACATAATATAGAAAAAGATGATTGTACATCAAACAGTACATCTATTATGTACATTTTGCTACTGTTTTTAAATTTATAATAAAGTTATTATGTAACCTTTTCTTTCCTTTTTTCTCCCTGCTCTCCCCTTCCATGGCTACATTAGAAATAAATGTGTGTTTATGGGTAAAAAAAAAAATTATGGGAACAATTTCTGATTTATCAGGTTTTTTTCTGAATGCTGATATCTTCCTTCATATGTCCTTTGTAGTTAGTTTGTGCATTTATAAAAGTCAAAATGTCTTACTATATACAGTGTTCTCTCGGCTCTGCTCCTTTTGCTATTCATGATTTTGTATAAGAATATGTTTTTTTTAATCACCAAGCTCATAATTTCTTATAGCACCATAGCATTTCATCAAGATCATATACCACTGCTTATTTAGCCATTCCCAAATTAATGGCCATCCCTGCAATTTTACAGTTCTCTGCCACCACAAAGAGAACTGCTATAAATATTTTAGAACATATAGGTTCTTTCCCCCTTTTTCTAATCTTGGGAAATAGAACTAATAGTAGATTTACAAGTGAGTTCTATCAAACATTTAAAGATCTAATCGTCAAACTATTTGATATTGGCTAAGAAATAAAAAGGCAAATCAGTGGAACAGAGTAGACTACAATTTACAGCAGCCAATAAATATAGTAATCATGTATTTGAAAAGTGTAACAACTTAACTTTGGGGGACATGAAGTCATTATCTGATACAAATTGTTGGGATAGATGGAAAGGAGTTTGGCAGAAATTGGGTACTGACCAATATCTTACTCCATTTACCAAGAAATCAAAATGCATAGGACTTAGATATAAAAAGAGATATCACAAGAAAAGCTGAAGCATGTGGAACACATTACCTATCAGACTTATGAGTAAGTGAAAAAATTATGAATAAATAAAAGACAGAAACCACTGTGAGGCATGAAATGGATAATTTTTATTAGATTAAATTAAACAAATTTATTGTTTTATTTTTATTGTCTTATTTTTTCTAGTTATACATGTATATTAACTTTAAATACACATTTCTTTATGAATAATGTTGGGAGAGAAAAATCAGAACAAAAGGGAAAAACCATGAGAAAAAAAAATAACAGAAAAAAAAAAAGTGAACATAGCATGTGTTGATTTACATTCAATCTCCATAGTTCTCTTTTTGGCTGCAGATGGTGTTATAATCCAAAGTATACTGGAATTGCCTTGGATCACTGAACCACTGAGAAGAACCAAGATGATCAACTGTAAAGTCTTTCACAACTGATCATCACTAAACATTAAATTTAAAAGATTCTGTACAAATAAAACAAACACATCCAACATCAGAAGGAAAGTAGAAAATTAAAAGAGATTCTAAGATAAAGGTCTCTTATCTCAAATATATAAAGAACTTTGTCAAAACTGTAAGAACACAAGTCATTCCCCAATTGATAAATGGTTAAAGGATATAAACACACAGCTTTCCGATAAAAAGAAATCAATTTATATTCATATAAAATAATGTTCTACATCTATTGATTAGGGAAATGCAAATTCAAGCAATCTTGAGGTATTATTTTACATCATCACATGAGCTAAAATGATAAATGGGGAAGCCAACTGGAACTGTCCAGTTGGGTCCCCACTGAGGTAACTACTGACACTCACCAATTATCTTTTTTTTTTTCATTCTTGAAGAGGACTGTGACATTAGGGAACTGATGCCATGACATGCAAGGGAACGGGATTTAAGTGAGAGTGCAGACTTCAGCCTCACTTTCTTCTCAGGAGCCATCTGCATCCAGAGACAAGATATAGATCAAGACAAGTAGAGATGGCCCCACATGCAGTGGAAGATCTTGGTTTTTTAAGCTAAGATCTTGCCTAGGCCCCAGTTTTTCTGAGGCAATGCCCATTTGGTAATTAAGACTCTAAATGAATGAGGCACAGAATGGCCTCTTTTCCCTAGTCTAATAATAAAATAATTTGGGGGGAGGGCCCTCAGGGTTTTTGGTCAAAACAGAAACAACTGCTCTTTAGACTCACCCTTCACCATCAGAGCCCAAATAATGATCAAATGAGGTTGGACCAATAATGGGTAAATAGTATAAGATGTTGGTCTACGCCTAATTTCTACCAAACAGCTTTCCAACCATCCCAACAATTTTTACCAAATGATGACTTCATGTCCCCAAAACTTAAGTCTTTACATGTGTCAAATACAAGGTTCCTCTATTTGTTTGCTGCTCCAAATTGAAATCTACTCCTTTCCACTAACTTTTCTATTTCTAAGACAGTACCAAATAGTTTTGATAATTATAAGAACTGATACTGCTAAACCTCCTTCATTTACATTTTTATAAGTTCTTTTGATATTTTTGCCCTTCTGTCCTTCCTAATGAATTTTTTTTTATTTTTTCTAAACTCAATAAAATAATTTGAGGGTAATTTAATTGGGATGGCCCTGAATAGATTAGGTAAAATTGTCATTTTTATTCTATTGGCTCCATCTAGTGTTCAGCATTGTTCACTATCTCCAATTATTTAAATTTGACTTTATTCGTATTTTTTAAAATACAAATTAGGCTCATGTAAATCCCTGGATTTCTTTTGGTGGGTGGGATTCCAGGTATCCCACCTATTATTATACCTATAATTATACTTATAATTATTTTTACCTATAATATATATATTATTATAACTATAATTATTTTAACTGGGGTATCTTTTACTATTTCATCTTGCAGGATTTTGTTGGTGACAGAGAAGTACAAATGATTTAATGGGTTAAGTCATTTGCTGCTGTTTGTTAAAAATTATTGCTTCCACTCACTTTTTAACTGAATCTCTAGGATTTTCCAAGTGTACCATCCATATCACCTACAAAAGAAATAGTTTTATTGCCTCATTGTCCATTCTGATTCTTTCAATTTCTTTTCCTTCTCTTAAGGGTATTGCCAGCGTTCCTAATATATTACTGTATAGCATGAGTGACAATGAACAAATTAATTTCACTAAGTTTGAACTTATGGGGAAGGTTTCCAGTTTATTCTCATCATAAATAATACTTGCTGACAGTTTTAGGTAGAGGCTGCTTTTTTCATTTTAAGGAAAAAATTTCTTTATAACTGTTTTTTAAATAGGGATGAGGGCTGCATTTTGCCAAAAGGGTTTCTGTCTCTGTGGACGTATTCATGATTTCTGTCACTTCTGTTAAGTGATATAAAGAACTACATCAGTTTTACTTTAATAATTGTTCATTTTCCCTCTGCTAAACCCCGCCTGCGTCCCTGGTCCACATCCCACTTGCTCACAGGTCCAAACCATGTGACACATTGACATTATCCCTTGGGGAGACCAGGTCAGCCCGGTGCCTCCCACTGGGCTGAGGGCAACCTCCTTACCTTTGCAGCTCGCCCTACACCCACATTGCCGAGCAACTTTGCCTCCACTCAGGACCCAGGTCTCTCGTGGAGAGTTCCACCTCGGCCTGTCCGTCTCGATCGCCTCGCCCACCCTCCCCACTTCGCCTCAATTCCCCGGGATGCAATCGGTCCCGGCCTGGGCCGGGGGCTCCCTGGCTCAGCGCCCGTCCACGCCTTCGGCCCCTCGATTATCCGGGCAATGGACAATTGTGCAAAGAGGAGGCCCTCGCCTGTTGGCGTCCTTCGGTTTCCAAGAGGACCAAAATGACATCACTTATCGAGTTAAGACAGGGGGCGGCCACTGGAGGCGGCTCCCAGGGCTCACGGGGCCAGCGGGTCTTACTGGAAAATAATTGGGATCTCGGAGGCGCAGGATGCGAACCAGAAGGCTCAGGGGGAAGAGAAGAGCTTCAGGACAGCCCCCCAAACCCCGCCCCCATCTCCTCCCCCCAGTCTTGCTCCCGCGCATGTGCGGCTGCGAGGACTACATTTCCCAAGAGGCCGCACAAACGCTTCACTTCCGCTTCCTTCCTGTTCTTTCCCCTTTCTAATTCCCCCCGCCCCGGGGGGGGGGGGGGGGGGGGGCAGAGCTTTTTCTTGCTCTTCTGGGCTGCAGCCGGACCGGAAGTCAGAGCCCCCCAAACAACCTTCGGAACCTCCGAAGACTGCCGCTGGGTCGAGGAGCCCTGAGCCTCCCCTAATGTCCCCTCCATCCTGCTCGAAATGGAGAGCCCTGAGTCCCCCAGACGCCAGGAGACCTGTGTTCCCCCCAAAGGCGGCTCCCCGACCGCAATCCTCCGAGCCCTGACCCACCTTGATCACTAGGACTCCTGTAGCTCCTCCCTGAACCCAGGAATCCTGTGCCCTTTCTCTCCCCCTCTCCCCTGGGACCGTCCCCCCATCTGCAGAGCTCCTGCCTCTTCCCCTCTTCTACATCTGGACCATCCTCCCAGCTGCTCAGACTCACAGCCTAGGGGGTCACCTTTAAGCCCATCCCTCGGGGTAAAATCCTCATCAGCCCTGGACAATTACAGGAGCTGCTGGGAAGTCGGCAGCCTCGGGTCTCCGTCGCTGCGTCCTCTTTTAGCTACTAAAATGATCTTCCTAAAACGCAGATCGGACTTTCAACAAACTACTGTGGCTCCCTATTACCTCCAGGAGCAACTCCAGAATCCTCTCTCTGATCTCTAGAGCTTCCTTTCTCTTTCCAATCCTCAGCCAGCCCTTTCCCCCTCACAATCCTCCTCCCAGGAACACTTGGTCCAGTCGCATTCTGTTGCCGGCGGTTCTTCTCACTACATCCTCCATCTCCTGGCATTTTCTGTGGTCATCCCCCATGCCATCCCCATCATCTTGGCCCCTCGGCTTCCTTTGTGCCTCAGCTTCCCCTTCCCCGGGAAGCGTTTTGTTGTTGTTCAGTTGTTTTCGGTAGCAACTGACTCTCGACTCCTGATCCGTTTGGGGGTTTTCTTGGTAAAGATACTGGACTAATTTGCCTTTTTTTCCTCTGGCTCATTTTACAGATGAGGAAACTAAGGCAAACAGCAGTCATTAAATGACTTGCCCGGGGTCACACAACCAGTACCTGAGGGGGCCCTGAACTCAGATTTTGCCTGCTCTTTGCCCAGTGTTCAATATATGGTTCCAACTATTATCCCCGATTTGTTTGTTGTTGTTCAGTCGTTTTCAGCCTTTCACTTGGGTGGCTGTTCGGTGAATTTCAGCCTTTCCTAATGCCCCTTAATTCTAGGGCCTTTCTTGTGATGGTTATATCAAATATTACATTATATCCATTATATCAAATATTACATCAAAAATGAAAAATAAAAAGTTATTAATTATAGCCAAGAAATAGAGAATGCCTTCAAGAAAACGATCACTATTTTTTTATTTTAAAATTCACAACCATGAAATAAAATTGTGTATGTATACATATACATGTATGTATGTGAATACGTATGTATGTATACATATAAATAAGAAAATATTGCACATGAAATAATTTCTAGTATTGATTGATTTTCATTTTGAAATACTAAAAACAATTCACTTTCAAACTATCCTGAGGCCCTTGTCTGAACTCCCTATAACTTCATAAAGACTTAAGGAAAAAAGGACCTCCTTTTTCCAGCTCTCTCCTTTGCCAAAAAGGGTCAATCGTCACAATTATCCTAACAAGAAAATACATCTTCCGTAAAATGAGACCAGATTAGAATTTCATTTCAGAACAAAATCAAATCAAATCTAGATCTACCATCACAAATGGCATCACATAGAGCCTCCCCATGATCAAGGACCCCTGTCCTTCAGTGCTAACTACTTCTGTACACTTAGGAAAGAGGCGTCACTATTACTTTTTATTCAGTATGTTGGATCCATCATCGCTCTTTGTCAGGTGGTCTTCTGGAATAGATTGATCATTACAATAATCAGAGTTGTGACATCTTTCAAAGTTGTTGGTCTTTACCATTTTATTGTTACAAATTACTCCTTTGATGCTACTCACCTCCTCCACATCAGTTCACTTGCCAGTTTTCATTGAGATTACTTGCTTTACGGCAATGTGTTCCAATCCATTTATATAGCAAGTTTTATTCATCTGTTGACCGATTTGGAGGACATGACACCTTAGTTTCCAGCTGTCATCCCTAAAGAAGCTGTAAGAAATATTTTCATACATTTCAGTCCTTTTCTTTCTTTTATTTAAGGGAATATGCCCTCTAGTGGTATCACTGAGTCAAAGAGGAGGCACCAGTTAGGGATTGGGAGCTTCACCCCTTAACCAGCAGGGAATTGATCAATTTGCCTATTTTTCCACAGTCTTTCTGACCTCTGTTATTTTTTTCCCTTGTCATCATTACTAGTTTTCATGAGAGAGAGGTGGAACTTCACAGATTTACATTTATCTGATTATTAGTTTTTTGAGCATATTTCCTTAAATTTTTAAACTTAATATTATTTTTTAAAAAATATTTATTTCTTCCCCTTACCTGCAATCTCATAAATTAAAAGGAAAGTAAAAAGCCCTTCATAACAAATATGCAGTCAAGCAAGATAAATTCCCCCGAATATTTATTTTCATTTTGTTATCACCTGTATCAATCTGATAAGCTTTCTAATTATTATTGATTTGCCTTGGTGATAACAGGGATGAACATTTTCCCATATGGCTATTGCTCATTTGTATTTCTTCCCTTGAAAATTGTCTATTTCTAGTTTTTGATCATAGGTCTACTGGGGAATGGCTCATTTTTATAAATCTGAAACCACTTTATATAACTTGGTTATGCGGTTTTCATCAGGGAAACTTGCTGCACATCTTTACCCCAATTAATTTAGAATTAAGATGCATTAGATTTATTATGTGACAAAAGTAGATAATTTTAATTTTTTGTTTGCTGATGAATTCTTCCCCTACCCATAATTGCAAAATATATCTTCTGCATGATTTACATAATTTACTTGAGGCCTTTCAGTCTAAATCATGTATCTACTTAGAGCTAATCTGGTATACAGCATGAGATGTTCGCCTCTAATGAGTTCTTTCAGACTGCTTTCCAATTTGGGAGTTGTTGGCTTTTTGTTGTTGTTTTTTGTTTTAGCATTTTGAGTGATTGATAAGTCCTGGCCCTGTACTTAGAAGTATTCGATTTTTTAAAAAATAAGGTTCACAGTTGTGCTGCGATGAAGATAGTCATATACATCCAGAGAGAGGCCTGTGGGAACTGAGAGTGAACCACAACACAGCATTTTAACGCTTTCTGTGAATATTTGCATGCATTCTGTTTTCCTTCTTAGGTTGTTTTTTTTCTTCTTCTCTTTCTAGATCTGATGTTTCTTGTGCAGTAAGATAACTGTATAGATATGTATACATGTATTGTACTTGTCATATAATTTATCCTATCTAGCATGTATTAGATTACCTGTCATCTAGGGGTGGGGGGCGGGGGGAGGGAAAGGAAAAGCTTGGGAAAAAAAAAGTTTTTTTGCAAAGGTCAGTGTTGAAAGGTCACTCATATGTTTTGCAAATAAAAAGCTTTATTAAAAAAAATAAAAAATAAAATAAAAAATAAGGTTCAAAAAAAATTTTTTTTAATTAAAAAAATAAAAAATAGGGTTGAAGCACTCATTTTCTTTTTAAAAATTATTTTTCTTTTTATTTTCAGTTACAAATTCTATTCCTCCCTTATCTCCTCATTTACCTATTAATATGGTAAGAAATATAATGTCCATTTTACATATATAGTCATACAAAACATATTTCTGCTTTAACCACATCTGGAAAAAAAAGCAAAAATAAATTAAGGGGAAAAGTTTAAATCCATACTCTGAGGTCACTTTCCTCATGTGGACTGTATTTTTCATCGTTATTAAGTCTTTCACAGTTTAACATACTTTCAAACATTCTCCAGATTTATTGGACTAATTCACAATTCCACCAACAATACATTAATGTACCTCCTTTCCCACATCCCCCAAAAATGTTATTTTCTCTTTTCTATTATCTTATCCAATTTCATGGGTGTGAAGTGGTACTTCGGAGTCATTTTCATTTGTATTTTTCTAATTTTTTTTCTATGAATAGCTGGGATTTCTTAACCTAAAAATTTTTCGTTTATATTCACTGACCATTTATCAACTGGGAAATATATGAATTTGGCTCAGTTCTCTACATGTTTAAGAAATGAGATATACATATCTGAAAGTTTACTAAACTAAAATTTTTTGCTCACTTTCCAAATTTTTTCTAACTTTGCTTGCATTGGTTTTGTGTGTATATATATATTTTTTTTAATTTTATGTAATCAAAATTATCCATTTTATCTCCTGAGAACCTTTAAATCTTACTTGGTCATAGGCTATTTCTTCAACTCATAGACCTGCCAGGTACTTTCTTCCAGGGTCCAATAATTTGCTTATAATTATCATTGTCTAAATCATCTACCCATTTTGAGCTTACCTTGATATACAGCATAAGATGTTGGTCAATGTCTGTTTCTCTAAGATTACTTTCTAAATGGTTCTTGTTAAAGGATGATACTTTCCCTAACAGCTGAGATCTTTGAGTTTATCAAACACTTGATAATTGTGCTCATTTGCTTCTGTAGATTGTGTATATGATTTATTCCACTGATCAACTCTTTTATTTCTTGAGAATGACATGCATTGCCAGAACTAGCTCAGTGTTTGGGAGCTTCCAAAAGTGTGGGAGAGGAGAGGTATTAGACTGACTACCAAACTGAAGTCTACAGAGCTGTTGTGCTGACTTCATTGTTGTATGTCTGTGAAACCTGGACAATCGACCGGTGCCCTGACAGGAAACTGGATCGCTTAGGATTGCCTTAGGATGATTCTGAAGATCAGTGGCAGGATAAGATATCAGACATGGAGGTTCTTTCTCAAACTAAACTGCCCAGAATTCCAACTCTACTGCACAGAGCACAATTGTTGGGCTGGCCACATTGTTCAAATGTACACTTGCCAAAAAATTATTTTATGGAGACGTCACACAGAGCAAGTGTTCACAAGATAGTCAGAAAAAGCACACTCTCAAAATATCTCTGAAGAACTTTAGAACTGATTTATGACATGGGAGACACTGGCACAGGACCGCCCAGCATGCCATGTCCCAATTAGAGAAGGTGCCATGCTCTCTGAGCAAAACAGAACTGAATTAGCCTAAAAGAAATGTGAGAGGCACCAAGTTAGAAAAGCCACCCCAAATGTTCATATGGACTATTTGTGTCCAACCTGTGGCAGAGCCTTTTGAGCTCATCTTGGTCTGAACAGCCATCCCAGATACATTGTAACTCGACTCTTAAAATAATGATGCCATTTTGGTCCTCTTCAAGAATGAAGGACACTAGCATCCCACCAACCAACCAAGTACCAAATTGTTTTGATTATACTTTTGTAATACAATCTGAGATTTGGTATTGCCAGGATCTCTTCTCCGACCCCCCAATTGATTCCATTTTCTTGACTTTTTGTTTTACAGATGAATTTTGTTATGTCTATAATGCCATAATTTTTTTGGTAGTTTGATTGTTATGGCACTGAAGAAGTAAAGCGACATTATATTGAGATGGCTTACCCATGAGCAATCAATATTTCTCCAATTCTTCAGTTGTCTTTATATAAATATTATTTTGTGATTCTGTTCAGATTTCCTGTGTGTATCTTAACACATAGATTTCCAATTTTATATTGTCTGCATTCATTTTAAATGAAATTGTACTCTCTCTTCCTGATCTGTTTTGTTGGTAATACATGAAAATGCTAATAATCTTTTTTTTGTTTTATTTGTATTTGTTTTATTTGTATCCTCCATCTTTGCTAAACTTGTTTTGACTAGTTTTTAGTTGAGTTTTTTGCATTCTCTTATTAAACCATATTATCTGTAAAAAGTGACTTTTTTTCCTTATTGCCCATGTTTACTCTTTTTTTCTTGTTTTATGTTATATCTATTATTTCTAGTACAATATTCAACAATAATGTGATAATGGATTTCCTTGTTTCACCCTTGATATTACTAAAAAGGTTACTCATTTATGCCTATTACAGATAATACTTAATACTGGTTTTAGATAAAAACTACATATCATTTTAAGAAAATTTCCATTTATCCCTATACTTTATATTTTTAATAGGAATGGACATTTTCAAAAATGTTTTCTGCATCTATTCATGTAATCATGATTTCATTGTTTTGTCTAAAACTTTTTATCTATTAATGTGATTTTTGTTTTTATTATTGATATGATCATTTATAATTTTTCTAATATTGAATAAGTCTTGCATTCCTGGTATAAATTCAACCTTTTCATAATGTATGATTTTTGTGATATATTGATATAATGATCTTGCTAGTATTTTACTTAAATTTTTTGCATCAATATTCACTAGGAATAGTTTCTTTCAGTTTTTAAATTCCCTGGTTTAGGTATCAAAATCACAATTGTGTCACAGAAGAAATTTGATAAGATTCATTGCTTATTTTTAAAAAAATTAATATACTGTTGGAAATGTTCTTTAAATATCTGGTAAAAAAATCTAAATTCAATTGATACTGAGTATCTTTCCTTGGGGAGCTCATTTATGACTTTTAATTTTATTTTCTTAAGAGTTTTTTTAAAATATTCTCTTTAGTCTTTTATTAATTTGAGCAATTTCTATTTTTTCATTTAGAATGTGGATTAAATTGGCACATTGTTGGGCAAAATAGCTCCTAATTATTTAATTTCATCTTCATTGGTTGCACATCCATATTTTATTTTTGATATGAGTAATTTGATTTCCATAATTTAAATCAAATTAGCCAATAATTTAACTGATCATAATTTTTATTATTACTTTTCATTTTTATTATTTGCTCCTTTGACTTTCAGGATTTCTATTTTGGTGTTTAATTGAAGATTTTTCACTCGCTCTTCTTAGAGGTTATTTTTCAGTTGCATGCCCAATTTATTGAACAATTGTTTTGTCTTCTATTGGGGTAAGTCATATAAGAGGTATCAGAGATACAAATTTTTTCCTAAGAATTCTTTTGGCTGCATCCTTCAAATTTTGATATGTTGTCTCATTATCTTTTGTGAAATTTTTGTTTTTATGTCTTCTTTTTGGGTCAACTCATTCATTAGGAATAGATTTAGTTTCCATTTAATTTTAAAACTGCTTTTCCAAGGCCTCTATTAAATATAATTGTTGTAACATTATCAACCTTCCTCTCCAAAGATACATTTTCTATTTTTGTTTCTCCACATTTGATGTAAGTTTTTAATGGCCTAAAACATGATCATTTTCTGTGAAGATGCCATGCATAAGTGAGAAATTGATATTTCATTCTATTCTCAAATTTCTCCAGAAATCTATCATCTCTCACTTTTCTAAAATTTATTTCCTTATGGGGCAGCTAGGTGGCGCAGTGGTTAGAGCACCAGCCCTGAAGTCAGGAGGACTTGAGTTCAAATCTGATCTCAGACACTTCCTAGCTGTGTGACCCCGAGCAAGTCACTTAACCCCATTTGCCTCAGCAAAAAGCAAAAAAAAAAAAAAAAAAAAAATTATTTCCTTAGTTCCTTTGTATTTATTTTATAGCCAAATTTATCCAGATCTGAAAGGGGTAAAATGAGCTCCTCACTAGTGTAGTCTTGTTTATTTCCTCTTGTAAATCATTTAACTTTTCCTTCAAGAATTTGGAGGCTCTGCCATTTAGTGCATATATAGTCAATAGTGACAGTAATTCATCATCTATGCTATCTTTCAGAAAAATGTTCTTTCCTTCCCTGTCCTTTTTAATTTGACCTATTTTGGCTTGTGGTTTGTCTGAGATCATGACTTCTACTCCTGCTTTTTCATTTTGGCTAAAGGATAATAAATTCTTTTATAGTCACTATTTTGACTCAATGAGCATCTATTTGAAGGGTCTCGTATAAACAATATAAAGCTGGATTCTGATTTCTCATCCACCCTATCATACTCTTCCATTTCATAGGTAAATTCAATATGTTTATAATTATAATTGATAACTCTGCATTTTCCTCTATCTTATTCTCATTTTTTTACCCTGTCCTTTCCTCCAAAAGTTTGTCTTGCTTCTATTCATTAACCTTAACTTTCCTGAATATATTTCCCCTTATCCCCCTTTTCTCTTAGCCTCTCCTCTTATTTACCCAACTAAGGATACATACACATATATACATTTTGCACTTTTCAGTATTCCCTCCATTGTAAAAACACTTCCTTGAACAACTCTTTTATGAGATAACTTTCCCTATTCTGTCTCTTCTTTTGCCCCTTTCCAGATTCATCCATCTTTCTCACTCTTCCATTTTTAGATCCCAGCCCTTATATTCCTCTAAGTAGTCACCTTCTGCTTTAATAATCATCAAGTTCTCAGGGAATACACATATCATTTTCCTGCATAGGGATATAAACACTTCAACTTTTTCAAGTTCTTTACAATTTCTCATTCATATCTCCCTTTTTATGCTTCTTTTCAATTTTGTTTTTAAATGTGCAATTTCCTATTTAGCTGTAAACTCTTTTGGAATGCATAAAAGTGGTCCATTTCATTAAATATCCATTTTCCTTTTGTAGGACTATGTTGAATTTTAATGAGCAGGATATTCTTAGCCTTAATATTACCTCTTTTTTTTTACCTTCCAGAATATCATATTCCAAATTCAAGAGTCCTTAAAGTAGTAAATCCTAAATCTTGTGTGATTCTAATTGCAGCTTCATGGTACTTAAATCCTTTCTATTGGCTTGCATACTTTCTCCTTGACCTAGATTTTGTTTAAAATATTCCTGGGAGTTTTCATTTTGGGATTTCTTTCAGGAAATGACCAGTACATTGTCCTTGTACCAGTACAATGTACATTGAATTTCTACTTTGCCCTCAAATTAAAAGATACCTTAAGAGTGTCCCTTTATAAATTCTTGAAACATGAAATGTTTGTTTTTGAATCATGTCTTAGAGGTAGTCTAATAATTTTCAAAACATCTCATCTCAAATCTAATATCTAATCTCAAAAATCAATTGTTTTTAGAATATTTGATGTTTTCTTCTACTTTTTTTTTAGTTTTTGACCTCTTTATTGTTGTTCTTTTTTTCTGATGTTTTTGCTTTTTTAATATCTTGTGGAATTCTTAGCTTCCATTTGATCAATTCTAATTTTTAGAAAGTTTCTTTCTCCAGTAAAGTTTTGTACCTCCTTTACCATTTGGCCAATTCTTATTTTTAAGGATTTTTTAAAGTAATTTTTATGCTTCTTTGACTAAGCTGTCCTGTTCATTCTGCTATTATAATTTTCTTCCATTTTTTAAATTTTCCTTTTACCCATTTTCCCTCTATCATTCTTTTTTGATTTTAAAACCTTTATTTGTTGCCCTCTTTAGCTTCTCCAAAAATTTTTGTTGGATTTATTCCAAACTGCATTTTTCTTTGAGGCTTTGCTTCTAAATGTTTCCAAGTCATTGCTGCCTTCTGTATTTGGGTCTTGAGCTTTCCTATCCCCCATAGTAGCTAGTTATGATCAGGTTATTTTTTTTTCAAATGTTTGCTGATTTTTCCAAGTTGTTTCTGGATTTTTCATGCTAGAGTTGGACTCTTTTCACCACTGAAATGAATGACTAGTCTGAGCTTCTGGGTTGTTTTGTTTTGTTTTTTTTAAGTTCTACTGTTTTTGCTGTTAGGGCTATGGGCTTCTAAGTTTCTAGTGCTTCCAAAGAGAGGTTCAGGGAAAAGATCCAATCACTACCCTCTTGTTCTGTGCTCTGGTTCCTCCACAGGTAGGGACCTCTGGTTTCTTGCAACCTTGACCATACCTGGGTGACAGAACTGTCAAATGTCTCTTGATCTTGTGTCCAATACTACCTCAGCAGCGTCCTGACATTGTTTTATGACCACCCCAATGCTTCTGCCTTTGCTGCAGAAAACCTCCAAATCCCATAGCCAATGCCAATTCCAGTACACCATGTTCCCAACCAGATCCCACCTGTCTACAGACTTCTCTTTATGACTTCCTAAGATATACTGGGATACAAAGATGATTCTTTAAGATTTTTGTTCTCTCTTTTGCTCATTATTTTTTTAAGTATATTTAAGTTGTTAAAGACAAGTATACTGCAAAACCTAGGCAAGCACACTGGTCCCACTTCACCACCTTATCTCTAGCCTCCAATTCCTTTTAAATAGTATGCAACTAAAAAAATAAAATAAAATAGTATGCAACGTTAACCTGTTCATTTTTCTCAAGATTTCTATTTTTTAAGTTCTTCAAAATCTTTTGTGCTATAGTTTCAGATTTGGCCCTGGTAGGTCTCTTTCCTAGAATACTGGAAAACCCTGTGGAAAAAGACAAATGAATACACTTTTTATGGGAACACGGGTTTAGAGTTGAAAAAGACCATAGGAGTCACTGAGGTCAACATCCTTACTTTAGAGATGAGCAAATGGAAGCACAAAGAGAATGTTCCATGCCCAGAGTTACAGAGGTACAGGGCATTTAAGGTAGGATGTGAATCCAAGTCTTCCTGACTCTAAAACCAGTTTGATAATATGACAACAAACTGTGATAACATGACACATGCTGCCTTCCTCTACAGTTTTGAACATCAATTTGAATTATAAGAAAAGTGACTGAAGTGTCCACATCTTTGATTCTGCTATGACTTGTGAGATGATTAACAATAACAATAATAGTAATAATAACAGCTAGCATTTATAGTGATTTAATGCTCACAAAGCACTTTACAGTAGTATCACATTTGGTCCTAACATTAACTGTCAGAGGTAGGTGTTATTAGTATACATATCCTACTGAAGGAGAAAACTGAGGCAATCATAGGTTAAATGATTTGTCTAGGGTCACGCAACTAGTGTCAGAAACTGATTTGAACTCAGATCTTGTGGCTCTAGAAGCAGCACTCTATCCACTGTGCCACTTGCCATGCTAAAGAAATCAGAAATATATGTCCAAAAGTTAACAAAATATACCAGAAGTTTTTGTGTCAACAAAGAATAGGAAACTGGTAAAAATTAATCAATTAGAGAATGGCTGATGAAGTTATGGTATATGAATGCTATGGACAATTATTGAGAACTAAAGGACAATATTTCAGAGAAAAAAAATCATTAAATTTATAGGACTTGAAGCACAGTATGGAATTTTAGTTTTCTTATTATGTGTGTTTCTGAAACAAGATGTCTTCCTTGTTAATCAGATCCCTATGTTTTGCCTTCAGTATAATTTCTCCAAAGTACAGTCAAATAGGAGTTCTACATAAAAGATTTCTCACAATCATTGCTTTTATAAGTCTTTTTTTCCAGTGTGCACATATTCTGCCGTCTAAGGGGTCTCCGTCTTCTAGCAAAAAAAAAAAAAATGTCCAAATTAAGCAAATATGTAAGGTTTCTCTTTACTATAAAGTAGTAAAATAAAAATAAAATAAAAAATAAATTTCTCTGGTGAAATTTAAGAGATGATTTCTGGCTAAAGGTCTTCCCACAGCCTGGACCCAGAATATCTGATGTCTAACAACCTCTATATTCCATTTGAATATCCTTTCTCATTCATTACAGTAATAAGATTTTTATCTATTATGATCTCAGGTGGGAAAGGAAGGGCGATTTTGGCTAGAAGTTTGACGTCAGAGATTACATTCATAAGGTTTCTCTCCAGTGTGGATTCTCTGATGTAGAGTGAGACTGGAGCCATGTCTAAAAGTCTTTTTTCCACAGATTAGTCATGACATTTCTTTTCTCCACTGTGGAGCTGCCTTTCCACATTGATTACATTCATAAGGCTTCTCATGGTCAACAAGACTAGTGCTGCATCCCAAAATCTTTCCATAATGATTACATTCATAAGCTTTCTCTCCAGGAGAGCAGGATTGGAGCTCTCCTTTTCTTTCTCTGAAAGGTTTTCCACATTGAACATATTTTTAAGATTTTTCTCCAGGGCAGATTGTCTGATGTTTAGCAAGACCAAGCTTGCCTCTGAAAGTCTTTCCACATTGATTACAGTTATAAGATTTCTCTCCAGTGTAGATTACCTGATGATCAACAAGACTGAACCTTCTTCTGAAAGCCTTTCTGTATTAATTAAATTTATAAGGTAATCCTCCAGTGTGGATTCTCTGATGTTGAGCAAATCTGGAATTGAATCTGAAAGTTTTTCCACACTGATTCCATTCGTAGTTTCTTTCCAATGTGGATTCTCCGATATCCAGAAAGATTGGAGATGTTATTTCTCTCTGAAACATTTTCCACATTTAACGTATTCTTAGAATTTTTCTCCAGCGTGGATTCTCTGATGTTTAGCAAGACCAGACCTGCCTCTGAAAGTCTTTCCACATTGATTACAGTCATAAGGTTTCTCCCCAGTGTGGATTATTTGATGATCAGCAAGACTAGAACTACATCTGAAAGGCTTTCCACATTGATTACATTCATAAGGCTTCTCTCCAGTGTGGATTCTCTGATGTATAGCAAGTCCAGAGCTCCTTCGGAAAGCCTTTCCACACTGATGACATTCATAACGTTTTTCTCCAGTGTGGACTCTCCGATGTATAGCAAGAATGGAGCTGCATCTGAAAGTCTTTCCACATTGATTACATTCATAAGGCTTCTCTCCAGAATGAATTCTCTCATGTTCCAAAAGGTTATAGTGCTGTCGAAAAGTTTTTCCACATTGACTACATTCATAAGGCTTCTCTCCGGTGTGGGTTTTCTGATGGACAGACAGATTGGAACTTCTTCCAAAAGTCTTCCCACACTGATTACATTTATAAGGTTTCTCTCCAGTGTGGATTCTCTGATGTTTACCCAGACTAGAACTGCATCTGAAAGCTTTTCCACACTGACTGCATTCATAAGGTTTCTCTCCAGTGTGGATCCTCTGATGTTTTGTAAGATTAGAACTACAGCTGAAAGTCTTTCTACATTGATTACATTCATAATGCTTCTCCACACTGTGCATTCTCTGATGATGGGTGAGATGGGAGCCCTGTCTAAAAGTCTTTCCACACTGATTACATTCATAAGGTTTCTTTCCAGTGGGGCTTCTCTGATGTACAATAAGGGATGAGTTTTCACTAAAACCTTTACCACCTTCATGATCCTTCTGGGATTTCTCTCTAGTGTGAATTCTCTGATGGGAACTAAGGGATGACTGTCGCCTGAAGGCTTTTCCACATTGCATACATTTGTGCAGCTTTCCACTAGTATGACATTTCTGATGTCGAATAAGGGATGATTGTCCCTTAAAAGCTTTACCACATTCATTACATTCATAATATTTTTTTCCATTTTGAATTTTCTGATGGTCAATGAGCTTTGAATTGTAATTAAAGGTCTTATCGCTTTCATTACACGTAGAAAGCATTTCTCTAGCATGACTTTTCTTATGTCTAATTAAATCTGATTTCAAGCTGAAGGCCCTCTCACATTGATTACACTGATAAGATTGTACTTCAGAAGACTTCCCATGAGGCTCAACAAGCTCTACCTGTTCAGTAAAGCATTCCCTACATTTACTACTTTGAGAGCATTCATTCCCTGAAGTCCTTTCCTTACAGCGAATCAGGACTAAACATTGTCCGAAACTCTTTCCATCTTTATCAAATTCACAGTGATTCTTTTGGTTTTTCTTTAGTTTGAGATCAGAGTCACCGATTCCTCTCAAATTGAGGTTGTGGCGACCATCATTTATGAATCTCTGGTGGTGTGATTGTTGCACAGAAATGCTCAGTTTGGCGGCAGTCTCCTTCATTTCAAACCTCATCTCTCCATCTGAGGGAAACAAACAAACAAACATGTATGTGGGTACATACACACATATATACATATATATGGATATCCACATTCTTCCCTCTATTGACATAAAATGAACTGATATGTTATGTATTCCCTAGGAAAGGAAAAGGGTCTTCAAATTTAGATGGGCAGAATTGATTATTTGAAAATTTCATTAGCTCATATCCCCAGGACGATTTAATATACAAAGCTCTTCACATACATTAGGTCCTCACAACAAACCTAACACAAGCACTCCATTCACAACTCAGGCCATGAACTCAGAATAGTTGAATAACCTGACCAATATCCCTAATAATAAAACTCAAATCCTGTGACTGGCCATGCTCTGTCCACATTACTAATTGGCCTTTCTTCACTGATGGCCTTTCTCCATTGTACTTTTTTTTTTAAGAAAAATTTTTTTAAATTTTATTTGTTTTTTATTTTAAGAAAAACTATTACATATTCACTTCTTTGTAATTATGAGCATATAAAGACTATTATGTAGGCAGTGGATTAAGCGAATGGAAGGACACTTGCATGTCTTTAATATTATTTTAAGAGTATTGTTGTACAAGTATGAGTTATTCCCAAATGAACAGTATGAGAAATATACCATAAAAATTAATTCTGAGTTCAGATAATTTTCAAATGCCAATCTGGTTTGATTTTAATGCTATATATCTGAGGTAAATTTGATTGCACTAGTTTAAAAATTGTAACTCCTGTTTTGCAGTTAGTTGTTTGAAAAATAATTTCTTTAGAAAGGCATCATTTAAAGGTCTCTGGTAGGGACTGGACCAATATCTTGCACTAAAATAAAAGGTCAAGTACCAGGACTCAGCAATGATCACTTAAATATTTAGTTCTAGCCCAGGATCCGGACATTACTTTCCTTCTTGATTGTATATACTTGTATATCATTGTCCTTCAGTAGCTACGTCAGCATATTTTGGGGGATTCAAAAAGGTTAACATTATGAATTCATTGATTTCTGGTGGATGCCGTTAAATAGAGAAGTCCTACAACTCTCTGGTACCACTTCACAACTCTCAGATTGACTAAGATGACAGGAAAAGATAATAATAAATGTTGGAGGGGATGCGGGAAAACTGGGACATTAATGTATTGTTGGTGGAGCTGTGAAATGATTCAACAATTCTGGAGAGCGATTTGGAACTATGCCCAAAGGGCTGTCAAACTCTGCATCCCCTTTGATCCAGAAATGTCTCTGCTGGCTCTGTATCCCAAAGAGATCATAAATAGGGAAAAGGACACACATGTGCCAAAATGTTTGACACAGCTCTTTCTGTAATGGCAAGAAACTGGAAATTGAGTGGATTGTCACACATCAGTTGGGGAAAGGATAAATAAGTTAATGAAGATAATGGAATATTATTATTCTATAAAAAAGGATGAACATATTGATTTCAGAAAGGCCATAAAAGACTAACATGAACTGATCCTGAGTGAAATGAGCAGAACCAAGAGAACATTGTACACAGTAACAAGATTATATGATGATCAACTGGGATGGACTTGGCTCTTTTCAACAATGTGGTGATTCAAGGCAATTCTAATAGTCTTGGGAAGGAAAATGCCATCTACATCCAGAGAATGAATTATGGAGACTGAATGCACATCAAAGCATACTATTTTCATTCTTGTTTTTGCTTTCTCGTGGTTTTTCCCTTTTGTTCTGATTTTTCTTTCTCAACATGACTAATATGGGAAATGTTTAAAATGATTCTATATCTATAAGATATATCAGATAGCTTGCTATTTGGGAAGAAGGAAGAAAGGAGGAGGGGAGAAGGGAGGAAAGGAGAAAACATCTGGAACTCGAAAACTCTTACAAAAAAAAGCATAGAAAACTATCCTTTCTGGAAAAGATGTGCATGAACTGATGCTAAGTGGAGTGAGCAGAATTAGGAAAACACTGTACACAGTAACCTTATATATAATCAACTGTAACGGACTTGGCTTTTCTTAACAATGTAGTGATTCAAAGCAATTCCAATAGACTTAGGATGGAAAATACCATCCATATCCAGAGAGAACTATGGAGACTGAATGTGGGTCGAAGCATAGCAATTTCTCCATTTTTGTTTGTATATTTTCCTTTTAAGTCTGATTTTTCTTGCACTACACGGCAAATATGGAAATATGTTTAAAAGGATTGCATGTATTTAACCTATATCAGATTGTTTGCTGCCTTGGGGAGTAGGGAGCTGAGGGAAGGAGGGAGAAAAATTTGGAACACAAAGTTTTACAAAAATGAATGTTGAAAACTATCTTTACATGTATTTAGAAAAAATAAAATACAAATGAGAAAAAAAGAAAGTAGAAAAGTTTTAGTTCTTTGCCTGAGACTCAGATAAGGTACATATCTCCTAAGTATCTGCAGCAAGATTTGAATGTCCATCTTCCAAATGTGGCCAGTATTCTCGATATTTAAACAAGCTACCTAAGTTTAGTGGATGCAATCCAGCCAGAGGTACAGATAATGCCGTGCTGCTGGCAGATGAATCCCTGGCTACTCGGGAGCCTTGGATCTTATTTATTAATTGCTGATAAGCTGATTGTGCTCTGACTTTTGTGCCTCATTTTTTTTTTTTAATCAGAGATTTTTATCGCAACAGATATGCCATTTGTGGCACATATAGTAAGCATTTATATTAGTTCATTATCATGTCTATAAACATAGTTTAATTTCCCTGGTAATCCTTTTTATCTTACTTTTTTCTCTTCTCAAGTCTAAGACCATATCATGACTGCAACCTTGGTTTTTATATTCATCTGAGGCATATAATATTCTGTTCTGGTCCATCACTTTTTTTTAAGATAACCGTTATCTACTTTTTAATGTATCTTTGAATGTTTTGGATCCCTAATTTAAAAAAAAAGAAATCAAAATCCTTATAATAAATGTGATAAAAAAAATCCATCTATTTCCTATGTCCAAAACTACTATGTCTTATACTGGACCTTGAGTCTTTCAGCCTTCTGTCAGGAAGTGACAATCTTCTAGAAGTGAACTGTATGCTTCACTATTAGTCCTACAACAGCTCTTTCTATTTTGTGTTTGACAAAATCTTTGGGGATTCACAATAATAATCTAAGAGGTTTGAGAAAAAAAATTCTTTAAGGGAACACCAAGCAGAAAATAATTTCCCAATTTTCTTACAAAGATTTTAAATAAAAATAAAATAAGTATAAATATTTTCTCTAAAATAGCAAGCATATTCATGTTTCAAGCATAATAGTTTTCTTTCTACAATGATTCTAAACTGTCACAATAAGACATCCACTGCTTTTCAAGGTCAGGCAATGATTATATAAAACTTTGACCACTTCTAATTAACTTTCTTGCCTACCAGTGGCACACTGGCTATGTTATCAGAAAAAGTCTTCTGAACGACTGACGGATATTGCTCACCAGTTCCTTTGAAAATCTATTGGCTAAGAATGTTTGTGGCAGCCCTTTTTATAGTGGCTAGAAACTGGAAACTGAATGGATGCTCATCAATTGTAGAGTGGCTGAATAAATTATAGTATATAAATGTTATGGAATATTATTGCTCTGTAAGAAACGACCAGCAGGACGAGTTCAGACACATGGAGAGACTTGCAGGAACTGATGCTGAGTGAAACGAGCAGAATCAGGAGATCATTATACACAGCAACAACAGTATTACATGATGATCAATTCTGATGAACGTGGCTCTCTGCAACAAAGAATTGTCTCAAACCAGTTCCAATTCTTCACTGAAGAAGACCACATATACCCAGAGAGAGGGATATGAAATATGGACCCCAACGTAACATTTTCATGCTCTCTATTGAGGTTTGCTTGCACTGTATTGCCTTTCTCTGAGTTTCTTTTTTTTTTTTTCCTTGTGGATAGGATTTTTCTTGCATAACTTGTCAAGTATTTCAACATTATTAACATGTAGTGGACTTCCTGCCATCTAGGGGAAGGGAGGGGACTGGGGGTAAAATTTGTAATGGAAAGCTTTGTAAAGATCAATGCTGGGGAACTACCCATATATATGTTATACAAATAAAAAGCTTTAATAAATAAATAAATAAAATAAAAGAATTTTTAAAGTTTAAAAAAAAATCTATTGCCTAATTCTAATAAACTTGGGATGGAGAGAGCCATTCTCATCCAGAGAGAGAACTGTGGAGAATGAATGTGGATCAAAGCATAGTATTTTCACCTGTTTGTTGTCGTTGTTGTTAGTTTGTCTTTTTCTTTCTCACTTTTTCCTCTTTTGATCTGATTTTTCTTGCTCAGCATGAGGAATATGGAAATATGTTTAGAAGAATTGCACATGTTTAACTATATCAGATTGCTTGCTGTCTTGGGGAGTGTGAAGGAGAGGAGGGAGGAAGAAAAATTTGGAACACAAGGTTTTGCAAAGGTGAATGTTGAAAACTATCTGCATGTATTTGGAAAAAATAAAATACTTAAAAAAAAGAAAATCTATTTGCTAGACTGAAGAATAGAAACCTAAGTGAAAGATAAATTCAAGTCAGAAAATAGCACTCTAAGGCTTCCTTTTGTAGAGTAGTTGTGATGGTCTGTGATAATTTCAAGAGGGCTCATGATGCACTCATGATTTTTAAAGAGCCTGCCATCTGTGCAGACATTTGTGACTTCATGATCTAGGGATTGTTCTGAGGATGTGATATGCTTCCAAGGTAACCTGGGAATGAGGGAACTGCTCTGATGCAGTTACAGAAAGCAAATGACTATATGTGCATGTCTGAGACCATCCATTAGGAATCAATTTACATTTGAAATTCAAACTTCTGACTGTTGGGAAACAATTTGATGTCAGGTTGAGAAATGGAAAGAATATTATCATTTAATGCACTACTTGCCATCAGCCAATAGAAAAATAGATCTTTTCTATAGTATTCAGTAATTCATGTTGTTTATTGTGTTGACTACAGTGAGCTAAAAACAAAAAGTTCCCAACTCTCAGCAACGTTACTTGCAAAATTCTCCTCCCATTTCCCACCTCGTTCACTGCATTCTGGTTATCAAAATATGGCTGGTGGTGTAACAGAGAGCGCGCTGGACCTGGAGTCCACAAGACCTGCATTAAAGAACCACCTCAGGAACCTGCACCAATGACCATGGGCAAGCCACAGGACTGCAGCCTCCTTCTTTCTACAAGGAGGATAAGAATAGCTCCTAGGTGCTAGGATTCTCATAAGGATCAAATAAGGTGATATTTGCAATACTTTTGGCATATGTGGGGCACTATAATTGTTAGCTATAATTACCATTAGTTAATTGTCAGCTATATTTACTATTAGTTGGCTGTCAGCTCTAATTACTACTAGTTTGACCATTTTCTCCTCAATTCTGTTCTCCTTCCTGATTTGCTGTTCTCCTTCCTGATTTGCTGTTCTCCTCTCTCCCGGTATTTACTTACCTCCCTATTGGTGAATTTATTGTATTTCTACACCAAAATACTTTCTTTTGTGCGATCAGCTAAGATCAGGGCTCAGGATCTGTCGCTTTTCCTCAAATCATCTCAAATCATCTGGATATTAGGTTGTGAGATTCTTAACATCAGGGACTGTCTGTTGCCCTTCCTTATATTCCCAGGGCTTAGCACAGTAGGCAGTTTATTAATGTTGAGTGAAACATCTGCCTGGGCTCAGGGATCATTCAGGGCTTTGACTTCCACCTCATTCCCTAGAATCTAGCCTCTCTCTGTTGGTCAAGTGTAGGTTCTGGTCTCAATCCTGATTTCTCTCTTCTGTCACTTTAATACCTGTAAAACTTTGTTCTAATATGGATGAGACCTCACCGGGCCCAATTGTGGAGATCACAAAGTCTGTTAGAGGGTCTCCTGCTATGGAACACCCAAGAGTCTCTATCTCTATAACCCTAAACTGTCGGTGGCAGTCACCTATGTGACTGTCGCAAATGATTCTCCAAGAACTGAGACAGAGATTGGACCGTAACGATAAGGAAAGGCCCTTGGGGTGATGACTTAAGCAAGCCTCAGCTCTGGATTATTCCCAGGTGTGACAATGGCCTTCATTCTGACTCATGTGCTGCTGAAACCTGGATCCACCCCAGCCTGCTTCCTGGGCTTCCATGCCTAGAACGCTCCCCGGGTTCTCCGAAGCCCTGGCTAAAGCCCACCTTCCGCAATGAGCCACTCCCACTCTTTAACTGAAGTACTTCCCCCTCTTAAGGGAATTTAATCTTTAGATAGCTCTGTCCAGGTTGTCTTCCCACAAGGCTGTGAGCTCCTTGAGAGCAGGGGATGTCCCTTGCCATTCTTTGAGTCCCCAACACTTCAAAATTGTTTGTTGACTTGAAGGCCTAGGAAAGAGCTTGTGTAAAAGAGCTTAATCCCTTTCTAGATACCTTTGAAAGAGTTCCGTGACCCCAAGTTCCAGACAATGGAGCTCTGAGGATTATAGTTGCTCCCTAGAAAGGCAGCAAAAGGCCATCGAGTCCAAACCCTTCATTTCACAATGGACAAACGAAGGTTGAGAGGTCCGGTGACTTTGGGATTTTATTGCTAAAAAGTGCCTAAAAAAGAATTGCCAGTTGATTCTTTCTGTCCCCAAGTCTAGCACCGCCTTGACTGTGACATGCAGTTACCTCTTGTGACAGCAGCCCTCACAAGACCTGCTTTCACCTCACTCACCTGGACAGGAAAGGTTTCTTGGGCCATCATGAACCAGCATCCACGACACTTTCCCTTGTTCAAAATAGGAGAGCAAACCTTCTCTGAGAACTGGAAGTCCTGGGCATGGGGAATAAGGAGAGGGAAGGATGGAGAGACTTTCATGAGGTAATTCTTTTAGGGAAAGGGGGCAGGAGCTCCCCGGGACATCTCAAGGGTGGCTTCCGTGGTATTCATTGTTGGGAGCTTTGGTGGGGAATCATTTGGAAGCCACTTTGGAACCAGAAAATTGTTTTCTCTACTTCCTTCATAAAAGGATGAACTGATTCCACAGATTTACCTAGAAATTAAGAAATAGTGCAGTGAAGAGAAGCCCAGGTTTGGACTGAGGAAACTAAGGGTTCAAATCCAATCTCAGACACTCATTAGTTAACTACCCCAGACAAGACACTAAACTTGTTTACCTCAGTTTCCTCAATTGTAAAATTGTGCATAATCCCATCATTTATATCAGAGGCAAGGTGTAAGAATCAAATTGGGTAACATTCTTAAAGCATGCTCTCAGCACAGTGCCTGGCACACTGTGGATGTATATAAATACTGATTCCCTTCCTTTCCTTTCCCTTCATTGGTGCAGGAATTCTGGGGAGGCATAAAGCAAGAACAGGGACACACTGAATATACCAGGCTTCTGGGAGTAAGACTAGGAGCAGTGGAGTCCAAATTTATGCTTGCTGAAGAACTTTCCAAAGACTAGACCAAAAGGAAGGGGCTACTTGGGGAGGTAGGGGGTGCCTTACACTGCCCATCTCCAAGAAAAAGCTTCCTGTGGAGGATGTGGAGACCCAACAGAAAAAATTCAGCTAGATTAGAATTTGAGATTACTTCTAAGTCTGAGATTATTCACTGGTTTGATCTTTGACCTCAGGCCCCCTAGAACCAGTAAGAGACAGCTTCAGGAACAACAAAGAAAACCCCCAGCTCCCTATCACACACACAAAGATCTTTGACAGGAAAACCAGGAAGACCCTGTCTCGGACACAAAACATCAGCCCTTTGGTCTCACTCATCATTGATAAATATTAGAAACCCTGTACATTAGGAAGGAAATAAAGGCAGTGCCTTTGTTCCTGGATTCAGTGCTTCTTACCCAGGGAGAGCAGGTTCTGAGCATTCTCCACCATGACCTCCTTATACAGCTCCTTCTGAGAATGGTCCAAGAGGGCCCACTCCTCTGGGGTGAAGTCCACAACCACATCCTTGAATGTCACCAACTCCTAAACCATCAAAATCGATAGGAATTAGTACTGAAAGAGACTTCAGAATTCAACTAGTCCAACCCTCGATGATTTACAGGAAGAGACAGAAGCACAAAGAAGGGAATTTTCCAAAGGTCATACCTCTGATGAGTGTCAGAGCCAACATTTAGAACCAGAGTCATGAATATTGAGAACAGCAGTTTATATTTACAGTTGGAATAAAATTGGGAAATATGTTTCTGGGAATTGCTTCTCCCTATGGAATCAGAGAAATTATATGTTCTCTCAGAGATATATGAGGATCTCTGCAGGAGAAAGGAGAAGGTGAAGTGACATTTCTTTTTCATCAGACCAGACTTAACTGATTTTTTTATAAAGAAAATCCCATGAAGGGCTGGTGAGATGCTGGCAAATATGCTGGGGAGGGAGGGGGCAAATATTTTATACAGGGAGTTATCCTGGGATAACTGAAAAGAGAGTTAACAAAAAGAAAAGATCTAGGTTATTTCCTAGGTGGCTGAAATAAAGTTTTTTCCCAGATGAAAACATGAAAAGCATTCTTAGTAGATATTAATCAGAATCTGGGCTGAACTGAGGCAGAGGAGGCTGCTTTCAGGGAAAGGGGAAACAGCTCTCTATCCTTACAGAAGTACAGTAGTACCTTCGGTATCTAATCTGGTCGCGGACACTTACTGATTGTGTGATCCTGAGCAAGTCACTTAATCCTCTGTGCCTCAGTTTCCTCATCTCTAAAATGAACTGGAGAAGGAAATGGCAAACTGTTCCAGTATCTTGTCAAGAAAACCCACTTTAGACTTCCTTCCGGGGGTGGAGCCATGGTGGCAGAGATCAGACAGGAGTCTCTGTAACCTCCTCTAACCTCCCCTCAAACCAACAACATATGAAGCCTCTAGACTGATTTTGAAGCAAAAAAATCCACAATATCTGGAGGACAACACGATTCTAGAAGAAGATACTCTGGAAGAACCTCAAAACAGGTCTGTTTTAATTGGGCAGGGGGGTGGTCTGCTGAACCCAGACTGCAGCGCAGGGAGACCGGGGCAGGGAGCTGGAGCAGGGAGCTGGAACAGGAGTTGGAACAGGAGTGGGAGTGTTGTGCTTTTCACACACCTGGGAGTCTTCTGCGGGCCTCTTGGAACAATCTGTCCTGATTTTGGGCAGGTGGTTTGGAGGGTCTGCCTTTTGAGGGGGATAGATTGTGAACCACTGAACCCCTGATGAGCACCGGACCTAGCTGCCATTACACAACACCTTAAAGCAATCAATCAATCAACAAGACTGCCCAGTACCTGAAATAATTCAATCAGCAGAACTGCCCCAGTGTGAACTAAAGCAGAACTTCCCAGCACCTGACATAATTCAATCAGCAGAACTGCCCAGTTCCTGAAATAACTCAATCAGCAGAACTGCCCCAGGGCAAATTAAAGCAGCTGTCCCACCTTTGCCCTAAACAGACCTCACACCTTTAAAAAAAATGAATAAGAAACCAAAAAGAGCTTTCACCATAGACAACTTTTATGGAGAGAGGGAAGAACAGACCGCAAATCCTGAGGCCCCTAAAGGTAAAGCAACTCCAGAAAAAGCCCCAAAGAGAGATATAAACTGGTCTCCATGTCACAAGGCTTTCTTTGAAGATTGCATAAAAAATCTTAAAAGAGAGTTAGAAGAAACATGGGGAAATGAAATGAGATCACTGCAAAATAAAATAGAAAAAATGGAAAAAGAATGCAATGAACAAAAAAATGTAATTGGTCAATTGCAAAAGGAACTAAAAACAGTAACTGAAGAAAATAAGATATTAAAAATTAGAATCGAACAATTGGAAATGAATGACTCATCAAGACTGAAAAAGAATCAGTCGAACAAAAACAAAAAAATGGAAAGATAGAGAAAAACATGAAATATCTCCTAGGAAAAACAACTGACCTGGAAAATAGATCTAGGAGAGACAATCTAAGGATTATAGGGCTTCCTGAAAGCCATGATGAAAAAAAGAACCTAGACACTATCTTCCAGGAAATCATAAAAGAAAACTGCCCTGATATTTTAGACCCAGAAGGCAAAATACTCCTTGAAACAATCCACCGATCACCTCCTGAAAGAAACCCCAAAATTAAGTCCCCCAGAAATATCGTGGCTAAATTCCAGAACTATCATACCAAGGAAAAGATATTACGAGAAGCCAGAAAGAAACAATTTAAATATCGGGGAGCCACAATTAGGATCAAACAGGACCTAGCAGCTTCTACTTTGAAGGATCGAAGGGCCTGGATCAGATATTCCGAAGGGCAAAGGAACTTGGATTACAGCCAAGAATAAGTTACCCAGTTAGAATGAGCATTATCTTCCAGGGAAGAAGATGGTCATTCAATGCTATAGGAGAATTTCACCCATTTCTACTGGAAAGACCAGAACTGAACAAAAAATTTGATCTACAAACACAGAACACAAGAGAAACATAAAAAGGTAACAAGAAAAAATAAAAACTCTTGAGAACTATATTTATGTTATAGATACTTATAGAATGAGGGTTGATTTTATGAATCTATTATTACATTATGATTATGATAAAAAAAAAAAGAAAAAAGAAAACCCACTTCAAAAAAGAGGCTGAGGGATCCTTGAACAGTGGCACAATACTGAAAGATGACTAAACAAAAACTACAAAATTGTTATATTGAGGGCTTGAGCTGGTTCTGGGTGTGATGTGCCATAGCCAAAACAGCTCATGCTTTTGCTTTATGATTGCTTTCATTTGTTAATTTGTATTCATTAATTTTGAAATTTAGTTATATAAAAATAAGAGTAACTAAGAAAAGGAAAGAAAGTTTCCTTCTTTAATAATAAAGGTAATATTTTATGAACCGAGATTGATATTTGATCTGATTCCTGAGGAAGACATGGCCAGTTTCCTCATGAGAAGTAAAGGATCTAAACATACTCCCTTGGACTCAGGAAATTGGGAAAACCTTCCTTCTTATTGTCAAAGGCAGCACTAAGCTCTCAGAAACCTGTGTATCATTCTCAACTCCCATTTCTCTGCTCTCTTATCTAATCAAGACCGAAGCTTGTGGATTTTACCTTCTGGCACCTCTCAAATACCCTGCTTCTCTCCTTTGACACTGCAAGCATCATTCATCTCCCCTCCTGGGGAAGGGCAGGAGTCTGCTGTTGGGTCAGCCAGCCTCAAGATTCTCCCCAATCCAAGGGATCCCCCATGTGCTTGGCAAAGTAATTTTCCTAAATTGTAGATCTGATCATGTAACTCCTCTCCTCAATGAACTTGGTGGCTCCCCACCACCCCCAGGATCCAATCCACAGCCCCTTGCGTTCAAAGCCCGTTGTGAATCCCCTGTATTCCATCTTTCTTACACCTTATTTCCTGCCACCTATTCACTGATTCAATAACACTGGGCTCCTTCCTAGTCCAGAAGACACTTCATCTCCACTCTCAGAGCATTTTCTCTGGCCGTCCTCCATCATCCGAACCGTCTCTCTTCTCATCTCTAACTACTGGCTTCCAGCCAATCCCAACTAAAATTTTACAGGAAGCTTTTGGCAAGTCCTTGTCATGTGGGTGCCTTCCTTCTTTTAATCCCATTCTATTTATCTGCCCATAGCTTGTTTAGATCAGTGAGGCTGCCATTGGGCCAAGCACTGGGGCACATGGTGGGGGGAGGAGGGCTGTTTCTGGCACTGTACCTGTCTGTTGCATCCTGTGTCACCTTATTCAGGCTGTCTCTACCAGGGACCCTGGCAATTCTTTCTCCAGGATCAAAGGCTCATGGCACACAGCAGACACCATATAGCACCCCCAATCCCCTTTCCAGTCTTCTCTCTCCCTACTCCCTTCCTCTCTGACCATGGACACTGACCTCCTGGCTGATCTTTGACCAGGACCCTCCACCCCCTCAGTGCCTTTCCAATGGCTCCAAATGTCCTCCCTGCTCACCTGGACCTCCTGGCTTCCTTCTAGGTTCCACTAAAATCTACTCTCTGAAAAACAGGCTTTTTCTGATCTCCAAAAGTATTAGGACCTTCCTTCCGAGAAGGCCTTCCTTCTACACTGGACGAGCTTGTTGGGACACAGCTGCTGACATGATGTCTCCCCCATTATGTTGAGGATGAGAAGGGGGAGCCCAAAAGTCCCAGACCAGTGTCGCGAGGTGTCTCCAAAGAATTTGCAGCCTTGAACCCATCTCCTAGTCAAGGGGCAAAGTTTATTAAAAGCAATGTGGTGCCCTTACTGAGGGGACTGAATCCTAAGTAGAATCCAGCAGACACTGAAGTAAGGAGATGTACTAACACTGCTTTCAATCACACCCCAGGGTAAGGCTAGGAAGTAATCTGCAGATGAATTAAGGGTGGGCTTCAGATAGACTGGGTGTGCTCAGATTCCAAAGCCAGAAAACCAAGGACTCATCAGAACAGAAGCCCCAAAGTCAGGGGACCCCAAAATCACAATACATCAACTATACTTGGAAGCGCCTCGTTTTTCCTTCCTTTGTATGCAAGGAAAGTTGAACAGTGCTTAGCACCCAGTAGGGCCTCCCTAAAAGTTTGCTGACTTGGCCAGAGAAATGGTAAAGAGAAGGAGTTCCAGAGAGACCTGGGAAGACATCTTTGGACAGACTGCACTCACCTGGGCTGGGGGTCTGTGGCTTCCGGGGGCCATTTCCTCTGGCTCCAGGCTCCCTCTTTGGGCCAGGCCTTGGTCCTCTGCAGGCTGAGGTGGGGGATCCAGAAGGACTCCAGAGGCTGAGAGGCTTTCCCTTCTCTTCGGGGCCTACAGGGATAGACAGGGAGTGAGGTCCCACATGAGTCAGAAACACCCTCACCCTGCCCTCAGACCAGAGCCTCCAGAAGGGGAGGGAGCAGGTAGGGTCAGGCTTGGAATGAGGATGGTCTGGACAGGAAGCCCTCCCCTCCCTCCCTCCCTCTCTAACTCTCTCTCTCCTGTCCCTTCCTCCCACAGAGATCCAGGAGGCAGAAGGGGGACTGTGGTGTCCCAGGTAGGATGAGAGGAGTCAGAGCTCTCCCTGCCCTCCCTGCATCCCCGCACCCAGACTTCCCCCCACACAATCCAGACAACACTGACTGCTGGATCTAGGAGGGAGGGTAGCCAGAGCGGGTTGGGGATGGGGAGGGCGGTGGGACGGGGCTGCCAGGAATGACCAGGGGGAGCCTGTCTGGAGTTCAGTTGCCTGGCAAGGGGCCTGAGGACTCTGAACAAAGCAGGGCCAGGGAAGGAGGGGGAAGGCAGGACACGGGGAGAAGGGAGAGGGGTCATCTGAGTGACACAAGAGTCCCCAGAGGGAAAGCAGGAAGCCTGTCCTGGGCTCTAACTGGGAGCTGGGCGGGCTCCTGGGCCCTTCTTGGGAGCTTAGGCCTGGAGGCTGCAAGGACCCTAGAGGGGGGCAAGGCCTGTGATCTGACGGGGCCACAGATAAGAGAGGTCAGGCAGGAGCTTGGGGCCTGGGTCCTGGGGCAATGGAGCAGGACTCCTGGGTCCTTAAAAGAGCCAGGGCTGCTGGCAGGACAATTCGATCTCTGGGGGCAGGGAGACCTGGGCCCTGATGGGGAGGCTGAGGGCAGGACTCCTGGGTCCCTCCGAGGGAGGCCTGATGCGGGGTAATGGTGACCCGGTGGTCAAGCTGGGGATGGAGTCCCGGGACCTTTGGGACGCAGTGGGGAGCCTGGACAGGAGGCAGGGAGGGGCAAGGGAGGGACCCTCAGCACGAGGTCAGGCAGGGAGGGGGAGCCCCCAAGGAGAGGTCGGGCGGGCGGCAGCCACCGAGCGCCGCACGGACTTCCCGGCTCACGCCTACCTGGGACCTGCAGGCTCGGAGCCGGCTCCCGGAAGCCAGGGCGCTCTCAGCTTCAAGGGAAGAGCCAGGAACTGCGGGGAAGGCGGCCTGATCTCAGCTCCGAGGGCCCATGCTCCCAGCCGGCCAGAGGAGATGCCAGAACTTCCCTCCTTCCCCAGGCTCTGAGAACCAGGACCTGGATCGGGCCAGCCTCTCCTCCCTCCGTCACGTGGAAGGCCTGGGCCACTCAAAATCACTCGTTCCACTGCAGACTCCGCCCAGGCCGGCAGACTCCGCCCCCGCCTCCAATTGCACCTGCCCACCTCAGCTCCCGACCTCTGCTCCGGGACTCGGACCTTCCTCCTGCCCCAATCCCCTGGGCCCCGAGCTGTCCCCCGGCCCTACGGGGCCTCCTTTTTCTTCGCTCTCTGTGGGATTCAGACCTAGTAGTGACATGTGGGCATCAGAGGGCTTGCCCAAGAGCTCGTGGGCATAGCGCCAAAGTGTCCCCCAGAATGCACTGGGGGGGCATTATTATATTGCCATGATGATCCCTGTTTTTCCACATCCCCTCCAGCATTTGTCATTTCCCTTTTTCTCTCGCGTCTTCCAAAGTGATGGGGAGGAGGGGTAGCTCAGAGTTGTTTTCATTTGCTTTTCTCTAATTACGAATGATTTTTATTAAAGTTTTTAATTTTCAAAACAAATGCATAATCTACTTTCAACATTCACCCTTGCAAAACTTTGTGTTCCAAATGTTTCCCTCTCTTCCCCCCACCCCCTCTCCTAGATCCCAAGGGATCCAATAGAGGTTAAACATGTATCACTAGTGATTTAGAGCACATTTTCCTAGGATTGTTGATAATGATTTCTTCCTCTGTAGTTTCCGGAAGAAGAAATCCATGTTATCAACAACCATATGTTAAAAAAAAATAAAAAAGTTTGCCACATCCGTGAGCACTTCTTATCCAAGTCCCGAATAATGACAGATTCTCAGATAGGCAGAGATGGCCAGAAAATGAAAATGACAGACGTCGGCAGGGGTGAGGAGTGTTACGTACACTGACGTCATTTGTGGAGTAGTGCACTGGACCCCTCACGTCTACAATAAAGAGTTCCTAATCGGTCATTCTCCTTGACTCAGGAGCACGTCCATCAGCCCTCGGCACCAGCAAGATCAAAAAAAAAAAAAAAAAAAAACAGGAAAAAGGACACACGTGTTCAAATATATTTTAGTGACAGAAATAAGGAGGTGCCCATGGCCCTAATGGCTGAAAAGCATGACATATTAATGGACTGAAATGGGATTTCACAAGAAGACAAGATGGAGAAGCCTATGAAAATCTGTATGAATTGAGGCTGGGCTGGGAAGAGAGGGGAGTCTGGCCATTGCTTCGGTCCCAGAATCAAGAAGGAAAGGACAATTTCTGAGACACCCCCCCCCCACTCCCCGCCCCCTGCGAGAAGGACAAGCAGCCCCGGGTGGGGGGTGGGGAGTGGGGGCGAGTTGGAGAGCAGGGACCCATGTGGGGGAGGGGAGGTCTCATTGGGGATGAACTGGAAACACATACACACATTCACACACACACATACACACGCCCCCACCTCCTCCTGTAGTTTGCGGTCCTGAACATGTGCGGCTCAAGAGACTACATTTCCCAGAAGTCCCGCACCGCGCTCCACTTCCGCTTTCTCCGCCTTCTTATCCCCGGACCTGAGCCCCTCCTGACTGCCCCTTTCCCAGGGGACTCCACTGTCACCTTGGGCCCAGCCAAGCATCCAGGCTTTCTGTCTCCCGACCCCAGACTCCCCAGTCCTCCCTTCCTGACCCCTGAGGAGGGTCTGCGGGCCGACAGGGGACTCTGGTCCCCTCTGGAGTTGAGAGAAAGTTGGGGGGGGTAGGAGGGAGGGAATGCTCCCTCTTCATTTTCGAGATTGATTCTGGAGACTGATGCTACCTACTCCCCCCCCCCAATGCTTCCCTGGGAGCTTGCCGGAGATGGGTCTGTTTCCAGGGAAACAAGTCCCCAACCTGCTTCCTCTGATTCTGAAGGCGGGGACCCCCGGCTGCTCACGTGCTCCTGTGGTCAGCCAGCAGTCCTGGAGTACATGAAGTGCCCACTGTGTGCCCGGTGCTGGGGCAGAGTCGTCTGGGGGCTCTCTGAGTCCTTCTTTCCGCCTCTGCAGCCTAGCACTGCCCGTCACCCTCTTCTCTCCCGGTTCTCCGAGCCGACCTGACCAGGGATGCCCCCCACACTCGGCTCTGGGTCCTCCTCTTCCTTTCCTTCTTCACTTGGGGATCTGCTCAGCTCCCAAGGGTGCAGTGATGCTCTGAGCTGAGGATTCCCAAATCTCCTTATCCAGCTCTTCCCTCTGCTGACTTCCAGCCTCCCATCTCCCAGGTGCCTCTCGGACATCTCCCACTGGGTGTCCTGTAGCAATCTCCGACTCAGTGTGTCCCCAGCTGAACTCATCATCTTTTCCCCTCCGAGTCCCCACTTCTGATCTCACCAATTAGCATTATCCTGCCTGTTACATCATCTCTGGCCTTCCTCCATATGGAGAGACTCGCCATCTTGGCCTCCTGCTTCATGTCTCAATTAAAATCCCACCTGCTACAGGAAGCGTTCCCTGAGGCCCTATAATTCTAGGGCCTTCCTCTGTTGGTTATCCCCAGTTATATATCAAATCTTATACCAAATGAACAACGAGGGACAGAGTCAAGATGACGGAGCAAAGGCAGAGACTCACCGAGCTCTCCCCCAAACCCCTCCAAACAACTTTAAATAATGCCTCAAAATAAATTCTGAAGCAGCAGAACCCAAGAATGGACAAAATTCAGCTCAAGACAGCTTTGAAGGTCAGCAGGAAAGGTCTGGTGCATTGTGGAGAGGGTAGAGTGTGGTATAGCACATGCAAACCAGCAGTAAACCTTGGGGGCATCTCAGCCAACAGATGGTGAGTGAAAAGGGGGTCACAAAAGTCCCTTTGCTGGCACCAAGGGCAGGACTTTGGTTGCATTGCCCAAACTTGGATCTGGGAGGGTCGCAGTCCTGGGTCTCGTTTTAAGAACAAGGATGAACACATCAGGGCATTCAGCTACGGGGCAGCTGGGACCTGGGACCAGGGCAGAAAAGAGTGGTTGTGGTCATGCCCCAACCAGGAAAGTAGTAAACACATCTTTTCTTATACCATATAACCTTGGAAGAACTGAAAACTTACAAGTCCCCAGAAGTATCTCTGAAAACAACTACCCAATGGTAGCAAAGAACTGGAAAAGGAGTGGATACCCATCAGTTGGGGAATGGCTTATGTGAAGGTAATGGAATATTATTGTTCTATTAAAAATGATGAACCAACTGATTTTAGAACGGCCTAGAAAGATTGACACGAACTGATGCTGAGCGAAACAAGCAGAACCAGGAATAGACTGTATACAGTAACAGCAAGATTTGCAATGATCAACTCAGAAAGACTTGGTTCTTCTCAGGGGTTCAGTGATCCGAAGCAATCCCAATAGACTTTGGACAGAAGATGTCATCTGCATCCAGGAAAAGAGCTAAGGAGACTGAATGTAAATCAACATATGCTATGTTCACTTCTTTTTTCTGTTTTTTCTCTCTCCCATAGTTTTTTCCTTTTGCTCTGATTTTTCTCTCCCAACATGATTCATAAAGCAATGTGTATTAAAAATAACTTTATAACAAATTACTACAAGGAAAAATAAAATCACTTAAAAAAAACAATTACACAAAAATTCTGAGGCTCCAGACCATGTCCCCTTTACCCCAAAAGCACCCTGGTCTTGGTTTCTGACAGACTGTGCCAGTTTTCCCAACATTTTGTAAGGACTAGTAAATCTGAAGTGTTCTACAGATGAGAAAACTCATACAGGAATAGATTGACTTGTCCAGGGTCTCACAACTATTTGAACTCAGGTCTGGTGGATTCAGGGACAGCCCTCCAACCATTGTTCCAACAAGCAGCCTAAAGAAATCATTGCAAAGATAAATGTTTAACAAAATATTTATCTCAGGACTTTTCATGCCAGCTGACATCAGGAGACCAACTGAGAAATGGCTGAAGAAGTTATGGAGTAGGAATGTCAAGGTTTATAGAGGAGTCGGGAGAAACCTTGAATTTCAGAGTAAAATTCAGTCCACGTTAAGGGATTTATGCATCGTGAGATTGTTTATATCGAGATCTGTGATGTAGCCAGAGGTAATTCTTCATAATTAGATCCATAAATTTTATTTCCATCAAGATTTCCCCAATGTACAGACAAGTCTGATGAAGCCTTTCTGCAATGCTTGCTTTTGTAAGGCTTCTTTCTGGTGTAAGTATTGTAATTTTTGATGAGTTCCATCTTCCAGCAAAAGGCAACTCTTCATGGAACCCATTCACAAGTCTTTTCCCCACAGTGAATCCTCTGATGTAAAGTAAGAGATGATCTCAGGCTGAAGGTCCCCCCACACTGAGTCCAAGAAGGGCTTGTCCCCAGAATGAACTTGCTGGTCCCTAGCAAGTTCTGCATTACATTTGCAAGCCTTTCCATATTCACTTTATCTCGTATGAATTCTCTTTTGGGAAATAAGGGATGACTTTAGCTTGAATGATCTTCTCAGGTGTTTTGTATGGGAAGAACGTCCATTAAAATCATAGGATTTCTTTGCGGTGTGGGTTCCTTGCTGAACATAAGAGGAAGATTGCTACTAAAAGCTTTTTTTTTTTACTCATGCATATTTTTATTTATTTTTTATTAAAGCTTTTTATTTGCAAAACATATGCATGGGTAATTTTTCATCATTGATCCTTGCAAAGCTTTCTGTTATAAATTTCCCCCCCTCTCCCCTAGATGGCAGGAAGTCTAATACATGTTAATTATGTTAAAATACTTGACAAATTGAATATGTGTATATATATTTATACAGTGTTACTACAAGCTTTACTACATTCATAACACTTGAATTTCTCTCTGCTGTGGGTTCTCTCCATTTGCAGCAAGAGTGGAACTATATTCAAAAGCATTTCCACACTGATTATATTCATTAGGTTTCTCTCCAGTATTCATTCTCTTACAAAGAGCAAGATTGGAACTTCCTTGGTGGGTCCTTCCACATTGATTACACCCATTAGACCCAAAAAGGGATGGAAGGAAAAGACCCTGAAATTAAGGAATAACCCTAAGAGCTCAACTGGTGGAAATTTGCCACCTGAGGCTTTTTCCATGGAGAACTACAACGGAGAACCTGATTCTCCCTCCTAGTCTGAATGTCTTCTGACTTCAAGATAGGCATCACCTTGGGAGAAAGGTCTGTCTATATTTGTCTTGGGCTGCTGTTTTTCTTTGATATGGAACTATAAAATCCAGAACCTCCCTTCAAACTCCCCTCGTTTGATGCCTCTTCAGAAAGTCTTTTCTGTACTCCTCATGTTCTTCAAGGGGAAACCACTAGTTTCATGGTAGAGAAATTACTTTCCAAAAGAGGTTGAGGAGGTCTGGAAAACCAGAAACATCCCTAGCCAGAAGGAAGAGGTTCTGGGTAGCTAGATGGACATTGACAGAGCAAGCCTCGATTACTGTAAAATTACTCCCAGAGACAAGCAGGAAGGAGCATTAATAGGATTACATTTTGATTTTTTTTTTATTTTTTTTTTTATTACAGCCCTACCCTGTGAAGGTCTCTGGTAGAATTCTAAGGGGACTTTTTTTGTATGGACAAAACCATCCTAACTCCTGTTACTGTAGAGAATCAGAAAGCCAAATTTTGAGGTCAAACCCCCCCCATTATGTTATATTTCTCCTATACAGGACCTACTCTACTATAATTCCCTTGCTGCCTCTTTTTAGAGAGCTAAATCCTTTTTAGGGTTAGCCAGCCTGTCAATGGCTTAATTCCCCTCTACCCCACACCCCCACTTCTTCCTGGGTTTAGCCTGCTTGCTAAATCTCACAATAGCCCCTAAACTCCTTTTAGGACTAGACCTGTAATCCCCTATTTGCTCTACTTTAATCTGTCTTTCCCCTTCTTAATTGCTAGAAACCCCTTTCTTTGCTAAAAGCCCCATGGAGATTGAGTCTGCTCTTAATAGCATGCTAAAATCTTTAGCCTTTAATTTGGAGGATGTCTGTCTCCAAATTCTTTTGAGAAAACCAGCAGCTCAGAACCCCAGGGTACTTTGGGGGGAATCACCTGTAACTTCATCAAGGATAAAAATAAAAAAATTGGCTGTGAAACCCAATTTCCTCTCTACCCAAATTCCCCCAAAATCAAGAGAGGAACAACTAAAATTATAATAAAATGAATCAACGAACCTGGAAAATTGGCCTAGAGAGGGAACTTTTGTGTGTACATTGTGTGTGTGTGTGTGTGTGTGTGTGTGTGTAGAAAATTGTGGGTCTGGAGAGAAGGAAAAATTTTGCCTGGGAGTGCTGAGTCTATTTTCTGACCGTGGTCTGTGCTGGTGTTTGAGATTCATGAATGATGTGTATTGCTTGGATTTTGAGCCTCCCCACAGACTGAGGAAAAGGAGTGTTCATGATATTTCTTTCTCTTGACTTTTCTACCCCTGGCCATGTTGGAGAGTGTGCAAAGAAAAACAGAGAAAGGGGATTTTTTTCCCTTCTTTCCTGACTTCAGACATTTTAGGATAATTTAAAACCAATTCGAGATAAATCAGACACTAAAATGTAATTTCTTTACTGTGAATTTCCAAAATGTGGTTTGGAGACTTTTATAAATGCTAAAATATACAAGTGGCTGCTTAGGATAGGATACCCTTACATGTATACACACACATACATGTACTTACACACATACGCACATATACTTACACACACACTCACGCACACACGTATATACTCACACACACATATACTTACACACACACACGTATATACTCACACACACACTCACGCACACACATATATACTCACACACACACGCTCACGCACACACGTATATACTCATACACACACACACACACACACACACACACACTCACGCACACACATACATACTCACACACACAGAGGGTACCTTGACAGAGTTAGGGCTTTACCCTCATACAAGGAGCAGAGATTGGGAAGGGGGAGATGAACCTGCTGGGGACACAGGCTCAGCCCTGGCAGAGGGGCAGATAGAGCCAGGGGCTGGGCAGTCCTACCTCACCCGTCCCTGCCAGTTCCAGGGCTTCACTGGGCTCTGACAAGCCAGACTGGCTGTTGTAGAGGCAGCAGTAACTCCCTGCAGTGCCCTTTGGCATGAGGGCATGAGGAAATGAGCCATTCTGGAATATGTAAAAGCCACAGAGAACCGCAGTAAGCACGTATCACCTGTTACTTAAGTTTATTGGTACAGACCAGTTCAAGTTTCTGACCCTCCCTTTCTTCTCTCAGTCCTAACTCAGACTCCTGAGTCTTGTCCCTTCTCTTTTTAAAAACTTGTTCCCTTCTCTTCCCCCTTCTTCCTCCTTAACACTGTCATCTTAAAAGTTTCCTATTACTTTCAAGGGCACCCTTGTCATCCAGACTCACAACCGAAGGGTCATCTTGAATGTATTACTCTCTCTCAATACCCACCCCCACATCTATTCCACTATGAAGTCCTTTCAATTCAACCTTCTTAACATCTTTAAAAAAGAGAGATCGGGGGCAGCTAAGTGGCTCAGTGGATAGAGCGCCAGCCCTGAGTTCAAATCTGGCCTCAGACACTTAATATTCCCTAGCTGTGTGACCCTGGGCAAGTCACTTAACCCCAATTGCCTCAGCAAAAAGCAAAGAGAGAGAGAGAGAGAGAGAGAGAGAGAGAGAGAGAGAGAGAGAGA
>JAJPUD010005547.1:140235-155666 GCA_023553655.1 Myrmecobius fasciatus | reverse complement strand
ATGTCATTTAAAGGCATGGTTGCTTTATGAGTAGAAGCAGTGATTTTGGTGGGGAATGAGAACTGAAGCTGATAGATAGACTAGATTAGGAGGGATATTAACTGTACAAGTTTCTAGGAAGCCCATGCCATGTAGAAGGGCTCAGATGTTAATGAACAACACAACACATTAAGTACCTATGCAGTTGCTTGTTTGGAAGTATATAGAAGTATAGGATAGAATAGGATACAATCTGTGATATTATTGGTTTAGGAAAATGAACAAACAAGTGCTAGAGAGTTGTCTAGAGCAACGAATGGTTAAATAACTTGCTTAGGATCACAAGCTAATAGGTATCAAACTTTAGATTTGAATCTTGGTCTTCACAGCTTCAGTGTTGTTAGTTTTCAGTCACACTCTACTCTGATGGAATCATTTGAGATTTAGCAAAGATACTGGAATGGTTTGCCATTTCCTTCTCCAATTCATTTTACAAATGAGGAAATTGAAGCAAGTGACCCAGAATAAAGTCTATCCTTCTCCATATACATAGTCACTTTAACACCACCAAATCCTTGCATGTTTTGCCAAATCCAAATTTCATACACAGGGTTACTCTTATAACCTACTTTATTTCTGGCTAAAACTTTTATTTCCATACAACTAGCTGCCTGACATGTCCTTATTCTCTTTCCTACCTAAAGGCTGACTCCTAAAATGCTATGGATTCAAGGTCTTCTCACCTTTTCTTGAGGGCTAGTTTCTTCCAAAATCATTTCTATTTCCCATGAGACAACATCTCCTTACTTAAACTCAAGACACAACTAGAAATTGTTCTTTCTTTAGATGTTGTCATTTCAATTGTGTGGTACAAATCACAGAAACAGTAGTTAGATGAGTATTATCTATGTTGGTGCAATGGTCAAATGAGATTTTGTAGAGAAAGTAAGATTTAACTGGGTCTTAAAAGATGGATAGGATTTGGATCAGTAGAGGAAAGAGCAGTACTAATGAGGGAAGAACTGTAGCGAAGATATAGAGGAGGAAATGACCATAGCTAACAAGTTCTTAGAGACAGCTGGAAGACTCCCTGTTCAGTAGGTAGGGTGGATATCAGAAAATTGAGGTAGAGTGGGAGGAGTATTAAATTTTGGAGGGCCTTGAATGCTGCATAGAAGATTATAGATTTGATGGAGTAAGTAGTATTCAGATTTTAATTTAAAAGCAACTAAAGGGGGGGGGCAGCTAGGTGGTGCAGTGAATAGAGCACGAGCCCTGAAGTCAGGAAGACCTGAGTTCAAATCTGGTCTCAGACACTTCCTAGCTGGGTGACCCTGGGCCAAGAAACAAACCCAATTTACCCACAGAAAAAAGCAAAAAAAAAAAAAAAAAAAAGCAGCTTAAGGGTTGATTTCCTTCTCTTTTGTATCTCAATCATCTATAAATACAGACACTGAAATGCTTTTGGAAGGCAAAAGTATATGACTGAACAGAATATGGATCACAAATATGATAGTATTTGTATCTTTTTTGTTATTGTTTGCTTGTTTTCTTTCTTTCTTTCTCATTTTTTCCTTTTTGATCTGATTTTTTTTGTCCAGCATGATAAATGTGGAAATATGTATAGAAGACTCACACATGTTTAACATATATTGGATTGCTTGCTGTTGGGGATGGGGGTAGGGAGACAGAAAAACTTGAAACAGGGTTTTGCAAGGGTGAATGTTGAAAACTATCTTTCCATGTATTTTGAAAATTAAAAGCTATTATTAAAAAAGCATTAAGTGAGTTAAATAAAAGAGAAGAGAAAATATTGAACTAAACCAAAAGTGAATTAAAAATTCACTAGAAAATTATAACCTCATTTATTGGGAGGTAGGGTTGTATGTAGTAGTAACTTTTACTATAGTAGATGCCTGAAACAAGAAGGTGGAAACTAAATTAACTCCTTTATTTTCAACTAGGAGGTTTGCCTGTCCTGGTTATCCAGCCCTAGGTTATGGAGCCAGAGTAAATCGTGTAACCCACCATATGCTCTTTGGCTTATTAAGAAAAGAGTAACTTGGTGAGAACCACTACGACTGCTGTTCCAGGTGAGTTTTAAACATTAAGTGTCTGAAATATCATGGATATGTGGTTAATATCAACTATGTGGTGAAGTTAGTGTCGTGTAAAATCCCCATGACTTAGTGTCTGAAAGCCAGAGGGCTCTTACAAAATTATTCATCTATGTATCATATTAGTCAGCTTTGCAAAAAGTAAGTCAAGAAATGAATAATGAAAAGAGTTGAGATCTATACATAATATCACTTGGCAAAAGTAGTTTAACCACACTGCACTGAAGAATCCTGATGATGCTACTTGGAAAAGGAAAGGTTATGAAACTCAGCACAATGGCCCTATTAGCAAGCTTGCCAGAGCAATTTGTCATGTAGCATCTCTGATAAAAGTTTTGCTATTTCCAGAGCCTGCTAATCAATTCAGGGTCAGTATTCTTGTGGGCTAGCATTGTTGTGTTTTCTAGGAGCATTGGTGTTTGCTATATACCTTCCCATGCAACAGAGTGTTGGAGAGTGTGTGAGGGCACATACACACAGAAGGTCATAGTAGAATTAATTTTAATAACTTTTGCTTAGTGGATATTAGTTATTAGATAGTGGAAAAGCCTTATGTTTAGAATTCCTTAGTGATTGCTTAGAAGATGTACCTTCAGTAAGTAATATAGTCACACAAGAAAATTTTAGTGCTACCCAACTAAAATTTTAGTAGTGAAATTGGTGTCTTTGGCAATTATAATGTAAGTTCTCTGTTAGTTCATCTCTTAATTAGATGTTCCACCAGTACCTCAAATTCAACAAGTTCAAAACTGTTAATCAATCAATAAACATTTGCTAAGTGCTTACTTTGTGGCATGTACTATGCTAAATACTGGGGATACAAAAAGAAGCACAGAGAGAGAGAGAGAGAGAGAGAGAGAGAGAGAGAGAGAGATTCTGCCTTCAAGGAACTCACAGTTTAATCACCATTTTGAAATTCTGCTTTTACTTTTTATCTCATGAATTCTGTCAGTGGTATCTTCTCTCACGTTTATAATGTTTGCCATATCTTTCATGTTCATTTCTTCACTTCTTATAGCCAATCATTCAACAAATCCTGGTGATTTTGCCTTTGTAACATTTTTTCACATCTTTCCTCTTTTTCCATTATCATACAGTTGTATGTCTCTTCTCCCCTTTCCTGCCCCCCCCATTATAATTTACTTGCATTATTTTAATACCATGATAAGGTCATTCCTTAATTCCAGGTTAAGAATAATCTTAAAGCAGCTAACTGGCATAGCAGTTAAGCATGCTGGTATGAAGTAAGAAGACCTGAATTAGAATCTGCCTCAGACATTTAGCATGTGAACCTTGGTCAAGTTATTTAATCTCTCTCAACCTCAGTTTTCTTATCTGTAAAATGAGGGGATTGGACTTGGTGTGCTTATATTATTGAGGATCTCTTTATACTCTTAATTATTGAAGACCCCAAAGAGATGTTATTTATATGAGTTATACCTATAGATATATACCATATTAGAAATTAAAAACTGATTAATAATTTATTATAAAACAAAAATGAATCTATTATGTGTTAACATAAATACCATTTTAATGAAAAATAACTATTTTCTAAGACAAAAAAATTTATTGAAAAACATGGCATTGTTTCATATATTTTTTGCAGACCCTAATAGAAAGCATCCGAATACTCATATCTGAGTCTATATTCAGTCTTTTGCCATATTGTTTTGGTTAAAATATATAAAGAAAACCCAGCTTCATACAGGTAATATTGAAAAGACAATAGTATTTTAGTTGGCAAATACATATTAATAATGTTATAAAAATAGTTTTGACCTTTTGGCCCCTTAAAAGGGCTTCAGGAAACCCCAGGGGTCCTTGGGCCATACTTTGAGAATTTCTTGTTTATAAAGTTCTTGTATTCAAGATCTTCTAGGATTATCTTTTTTTTTCTTTTATTGAAAAAATAGAATAGAAAAAAAGAAAAACAGAAAAGGAGAATAAAACAAAGCAAAACAGAACATTTTCATGTACCCAGAAGAACATCAAGGAGGATTCAAAATATATAACAATAAATTTCCAGTTCAAGAAAGTATATACATATACATTCATGCCCTCCCATATATTTATACACACACACATACAACATGAATATATATCTACATATAATCAGACATACACATACATGCATTTACCCATATGTAAATATGCATCTAAAACAATATTAGTATGGCTGATATATAATGTAGATTTCTCTCTTGATTGAATCTTAAGTTTGACTTTGTCTAAGATCAATGGTTACTAGCTGTACTTTTTTCCTAAAAAATTCTATTCCTGATTCTTGTGGTATTGTCTGTGTATATTTCTTCTGTCCTATCCCTGCTAACTCTTTAATTCTGTTCCTTAAGTTATCTTGTTATTACTTAACCTTTCCCCACCAATGGATCCTTCCCTTGTGTTCTCCCACCTTTTGCTTCCTCCTCTGCCCATCCCTTCCCTTATCTCTCCCCCCTTATTTTTTAAATAGAGTTTGGAAAGTGCTATACTCCTCTTGGTATATATGTATTAATGCCTATATAACCCATTCCTGATGTGAATAGGTTTTCAGAACTATGAGCCCTTCTCCCTCCTCTATGCCTTTGTGTTTATTCTTCTTCTGCACCTCAATTGTATGACATAATTACTATTTTTATATTTTTTCCAGGCAGTTTTGCTTTTTTTAGAATCAGATAATACTAAACTCTGTTCCAGTCTTTCTTTTGAGCTACTCAGTTGCTGATGTCAGTCTTAAACATATGGTATACATTTTCATGTAAAAAACAATTTGCCCATATTAAATCCTTTGATATTGGCTCTTAATTGTTAAATTTTCTATTGAATTCAGGTTTGGTTGAAAGAAAGTTCTGAAAATTTGCAAGTTCATTGAATGTTTTTTCCTCATTCAATAGTATGGATAATTTTAGTGGATATGATATTTTTTGCCACAGGCCTACCTCTTTTGATTGTCAGTATATATGATTCCAGGACCTGAAATATTTTATTGTGGCTGCTGATAAATCCTATACAATTCTAATTGTAGCTTCATCATATTCAATTTTTTTTCTTGTTTCTTGCAAAATTTTCTCTTTGATCTGGGGGTTTCAAAATTTGGCAATAATATTCCTATGTATTTTCCACAAAGACCTATTTGAAGTGGTGATCAGTCGATTTTTTTTGTTTCTACATTCATGCTCTGTCATTACAGGATAATTTTTTTGGATTAGTATGCATTAGTATGTCAAGGTTCTTTTTTCTGGATACAGTTTTCAGGTAGTCTAATTATTCTTACATTTTCTCTTCTTGCTCTGTGCTCCAGATCTGTTGTTTTTTTAATAAGATATGTTACATTCTGATCTATTTTTTCATTCTTTACATTCTATTTTGTTATTCTTTGGTCTCTTATAGCTTCACTGGCTTCCCCATGCCCAATTCTAATTTTCAAAGTTATTTTCATCTTAAAGATTCTGTATCTCCTTTTCTAGTTGGTTAACTTTTTCCCCATAATCTTGTTTTTCTTGGATGGTTTTTATTTTTGTTATTATTATTATTATTATTATTTTAGTTTTTCCTCAATGTCTCTCATTTTATTTAAAAATTTTTTAAAATTCTTTTTTTTTCCCGCTGAGGCAATTGGGGTTAAGTGACTTGCCCGGGGTCACACAGCTAGGAAGTGTCTGAGAGCAGATTTGAACTCAGGTCCTTCTGACTTCAGGGCTGGTGTTCTAACCACTGCGTCACCTAGCTGCCCCTAAAAACTTTTTAAAATTCTTCTATAAATTCTCTCTGGGCAGGGAGCCATTTAACATTACTCTTCGAAGTAGAAGAAACTTTTTAAATTCAGTGTCCTGAAGATGAATACCAGTCTTCTCCATTATCATTGTAAGTTTCTATGGTTGAGTTCTTCCTTCTTTGCCAGTTCTTTTTTTTTTTTTTTTAATAAGAAGTATTAGTGTAAACATCTCTAATCATGGAATTGGGTGGGGCAGGGGATTGATGCCTCTAAGCTTCACTTTAGCTCTCTCCTCTGACTTGGAACCCTAAACCACAAACTTTACCTTTCTTTGAAACTGGAAGGTGAAAGTTTCTGTGATTCCTGCTGAGGCTCCAGTCAAAGACCACTAGCTTCAATGATCCCCTCTTGGTGTTTCAACAGAACTAGCCAGGAGGTGTTTGCACTTCACATGGGTTAATCCAAGTGTGGGGTTTTTCTTCTAACTTTGTCTGTCTTCTTAGTGATAATGCTACCATCATACACAATCCTATCCTTTAACATATTTATAAAGTGCATGTATTATAGAATAGAGGTATCAGACTCAAACAGATTCCTGCCACATATGGCATTAGAAAATCACAAATTAACATCATCTATGTTGTATTATATTTTTATTTAGTTAAAACATTTCCCATTGACATTTTAATCTGGCTTGACACTTCTGTTATAGAGTACAATGCTAGGTGCTAGGGGAGAGAATCATTTTTGTGCTTGAGAAGTAACATTTTTTAAGGAAATGTAAGATCAGAAAAGTAGCTGATGAATGAGAGTGATAAAGGGACAGCCGGAGGTCTCCATTGCTTCCTATATAAAGACCAGCCTTTTCTGTATGATGGAGTCCTTCAGCAATATGGGGAAGCTTTTGGATCAGTTCTTAGAACAATATTTTTAAAAATTTCATACTTGAAAGTATGCTCAATTTCAATAAAAGGTTGATGAAAATTTTCCCATACATATTCACTAACCCCCTGAAAAATCTTTCCACGGACTTCAAGAGTTTCATGAATGCTCAGTTGAAAAATCACCTTGATTGTTGTGGTGGCCTGCTGATGTACCTTCTTGCCTCAAATTTTTCCCCACTCCAGTCCATCCTCCTTCAGCCACCAATGTAATTTTCCTAAAATGTAGATTCAATGCACGCACATGTGCGCGCGCGCACACACACACACACACACACACACAAGCACACACACTTCCCATCCCCACTCAATAAATTCCAGAAGTTTACTATTCCTTTCAGGAAAAAATACAAAATATTCTGTTTAGCGTTCAAAATCCTAGTCCATTCTAATAACTGAGAAGGAAATGGGTCAATTGCATGGCAAGAGTAAAGGGTACCAATAATATTGGTAAAATTGATAAATTTGTGATTTTGTTGAAGTTGAATTAAATCCAGAATGATAAGAAATATTCATAAAAGATGTTCTAAACTTTGTGACAATCATGAAGACCAAATGATACAAACATTAAAGCACTATAAAAATGCTAGCTATTATTATTTCTAAACTAAAAACCCAATAGTAAACAGTTATTAGAAGGTAGTAATTGGCCTCCTGGCTGTTCCATGAACAAAATACTCCATCTCTAGACTCTGCATTTTCTCTGTCTCTCTTGTCTGGAATGTTCTTCCTTCTCTGCTCTGACTACTGGACCTTCCTGGCTTCCTTTAAGATCCTACTAAAGCTCTGCTTTCTGCAAGAAGCTTTCCTGAATCCCTTTAATTCCACTGTTTTCTCATGTTCTTATATATTCTACATATAGCTTACTTTGTGTATATTTATTTGCATAATGTCTCCTCCATTAGATTAGAAACTCCTTGAGGGGAGGGAGTGTGTTTTGCCTTTTTTTGTATTGCCTTTTGTGCTTAGCACAGGGCCTGACACATAGGAAATACTTAATAAATGCTTATTTCCATCTCTTCCCCAAAAATTCATTTATATTTGTATTTATTATTTTTATATTGTCATAAGTACCATTAAATGTGTCAGAACTGCATGAATCTCCCAACTTTATCTCAAAGCACATTTTATGTGTATGCTAATTTATTGCCTAATGTGTTACAGGTATTCAGTAAATAGTAACTAATTAGGATTTCTACAAATTTGAACACTTGTTAAACATCCATTCAATACAGGTGAACACTTCACTAGGCACTATGGAGAGAATGAAGCCAATGAAATTTAATATGGATAAATGTTGTATCTTATACTCAGGTTATCAAAACAATCCAATTCAACATGAATCAACAAGTACAACATGGGGAGACAGTGATTTAGTTGGGGAACAAAAGATTTGGTAGTTTAATGGACTACCATTTCTATGCAATATAATACGGTAACTCAGAATGATATAATGGAAAATTTACCATCTAATAACTGTTTACTATTGGGTTTTTAGTTTAGAAATAATAATAGCTAGCATTTATGTAGTGCTTTAAGGTTTATATCATTTGGTCTTCATGATTGTCACAAAGTTTAGAACACCTTTTATGAATATTTCTTATCATTCTGGATTTAATCCAACTTCAACAAAATCATAAATTTATCAATTTTACCAACATTATTGGTACCCTTTGCTCTTGCCATGTAATTGACCTATTTCCTTCTCAGATCATACATATCCTCAATGATATCTCTTACACTACTTGTTGAGAATAGATGGTCACTCAAAATATGATGCAATCTGAAATATTGCAAACTATAATTCCTTCCATTTTTCTTTATTTCAACTACAAATTAAATTCCATGGAGATTGTGGCATTCCCAGATCAGAATCATAGAATTTTAGAATGGAAAGGGAACTCAGAAACCATCTCACCTAAGCTGTACCTGAAAGAAATCTGTACAATAACACAGTTGAAAACTGTTCAACCAGTTTTTGTTTCATTGAAGGAGAGTATATCAACTTCTAAAGCAGCCCTTTCCACTTTTGAACACCTTTAATTGCTAAGCTTTTCCTTGATGTTAAATCTAAATTTGATTCTTGACAATTTCATGGTTCTGTTCTCTTTGACCAATCAAAGAAATCTTTCTTTGTTCTATCATCTTTGACCAAATAAATTAAGTTCAAACTCTCTTCCATGACAACCCATATAACAGATGAACCTAGCTAGCTATCACATTCCCCATAGGACACCTCCTCCTCTTTAACCTATCCTCATATAACATGGATTTAAGCTCTTTCAACAATTCTATATCTTTCTTCATATTCTTCAGCTTATCAGTTTCTTTATTAAATTATGGTGTCCAGATGTAAACATAATACTCCAGATGTGGTCTAATCAGGGCAGAAAGATCACTGAAGCAGCCAAGTGATGCAATGTATAAAGCACTGGGGAAACCTGACTTCAGAAACTTACTAACTTTATGACCCTGAATAAGTCTTGTTCTGCTTTAATTTTCTTGACTGTAAAATAGGATAAGACTCCCAGATTTATTGTCAAGATTAAATGAGACAATATTTATAAAGTATTTATTATAATGTTTGGCAAAAACATTACTGCTTAATGAATACTTATTTCCTTCCTTAATCCTGGAAGTTATTCTTCTCAGGATAACCAATGATCAAAGCTTTTTAAACTACCATATTCTAATGCTGTCTTCATTGACCTTACAAACCATTAAAACCCCCAGAACTTATTTTTCTTTCAGATAAACCATCTCTTCCCTATCCTGTGCTTGAAAAGCAGATTATTTTGAAAATCTGAGTGTAAGATCTTTCATTTATCTGTATTGAATTTCATCATATTAGCTTTAGGCCAGTGCTATGGCCTGTCAAGATTATTTTGTATCTTACCTTTGTAAACCCTGTGTTATGTATCTTTTCCAGCTCTGTTATTTGAAAATTGAGTGAGAATGTGATCTATGCTTTTAAACAGCACAGATCCAGGCATATATCTCCTTAAGGGATGCTACTGGAGTTTTCTTTCCTTCAAATTGACATGGAACAATTAAAGTTTCCTTTTTGAGTCTGTCCATTCAGCCAGTTCCAAATCTACCTAGCTGTATTACCAGTTAATTCCCATTTCAGTCTTCTCCACAAAAATGGGAAGTTTATACTTATTATTTAATCTAAGTTTATTTACCTTCCCACAGCTAGGTGGCACAATGAATATGAGTCTTGGATTTGGATTCAGGAAAATCCAAGTTCATATCCTTTCTCAAACACTTACTTGCTGTGTTACCTTATACAAGTCACTTACACACTTAACCTCATTCTGCTTATCTAAAAAGAGGACAAATGATGATACTAATCTCCCAGGATTGTTGTGATGATCAAGTAAGATAACTCCAAAGTGCTTTGCAAACTTTAGAGTACTGCATAAATAGTAGTCATAATTGTAATTAATAATAAACTAGCCAAAAAAGTGATATAATCCAACATATTTAGAAGAGAAATTTGTTTATTTGCAGGTGGCAGTTTGTATAGTCTTCCTGGAGAGTAGTGATATAGGATGTAACCTCAAACATAAACTGCTCATAACTTTTGGCCGAATAATTCAACTTTTGGGAATGTAGCCATAGGAAGTAACTGTAAAGAAAAAAATATATGATTTGTGCAAAAATGTTCATAGCACCACTATTTATGATGGGAAAACATTAGAAACTAACCAAATGCCCAGTGATTGTGAAATGAGATCATGAAATGACTAAACAAGCTAACACAATGGAATATTAAATAGCTATTTTAAAATACAATATGTAGACTATATCGAGATATAGGAACATTTGCTAATTAATGTTCAGTGGAAGAAAATCAGAAATATTCTTTGGTACTATACATATTCCAATTCTGTATATAGATGTAGTTGTTTTGGGAAATATTAGAAAACATTTTGTATTGTTGTTTATCCTTTGCTTTTGAAGAAGATCAATGACATTATGATATTGGGATCTGAGTAGAGTATGTTCAAATGTGGCTGATTTGTAATGACAGAAATAGTTTAGAAATGAATGACCATTGGTAATATAGTGCAGAAAAGAGAATGCTTTCTTTGGAGTCAGAGGACCTGTGTTCAAATCTTGTCTCTACATCCAATCTCAGTATTTCCTCCAACTCTAAATCTGTGATCTTAAATTTTTTTTCTTCCTATAAAGATTATTTTGAGGTTTATGCCCATGATTTCATTATGTAGGTAATTTCCTTGATAAAGTGCTAAGCCTGCAGTCAGGAAAACCCCCAAGTTCAAATCCAACTTCAGAAACTTACTAGCTATGACTTCAGCAAATTACTTGACCCTGTTTGCCTCAGTTTCCTCATTTGTAAAGTGAGCTAGAAAAGGAAGTGGCAAACCACTTTAGTATCTTTGGCAAGAAAACACCAAACGGAGTCACGAAGAGTTATTCATGACTGAAAATGAGTAAACAACAATTTATATTTATAGTTGAGTGCTCTGGGGCATTGAGACATTAAGAGATTCACTACTGATGGTCACACAGCCAGCCTGTCAGAGGCAGCACTTGAAGCTAGATTTTCCTGAGTCTAGTTCTCAGGCCCTCTGCCCATGATGTGACCCTGACTCTTGCAATGTCATTTATGTTGATAATCTCTAAAAAACTGAAAGAAAAGGGGAAACATAACAGACTGAAGCCATCATTTTGTGCTATGCCTTCAGTCTGTGGATCTTGTCCCTGAGGATAATGTTATTATAGCATAGAGAATTTAACAATGGCAGTAAATCATCACAAAATAGAAATTTTTTTATTATATTCAGTGTTTGGGAGACCCTTAACAGTCAAGAAAGAGAGAACTTTTAGAAATCCCCATACTTGATGAATCCTCAAATCTATATAATAATCTTGAGAGACAGATGAGAAAAAACAAAAGGAAGAAGGACCTATGAAAGTAGAAATCTGAAGACTAGAAATCTGATCTGCTTTTTTTCATCAAGTAACTGGACCCCATCTTATCACAAGCAACTATTGTTGCTCTAAGTAATTCAATAGGGATCCCAAGGTGAATTTACAAAGTTTGTGTTTCTGAAATAATGTTTCTTTGACATCAGAATTTGATATATAGGTAAAAGAGATGGTCTCAAAAGTCCTTATCTGTTCTCAAATTCTATTTAAGATCCAAATGTTAGGTAAGTGTCTTCTTAAAACAAACAAAAAAAATCAAACTTGAACTTTTATTGAAGATATTATTAGATATTTCCTAAGGAACAGATACTTTACTACTTTACTACTCAGCTTTGCATTATGTGATCAGAAAAAGAAAAGAATAATGAGGGAGTGTGGTTATATTGGGAATTGTTTAGTTGTTTAATTATATCTGACTCCATGTCACCTCATCTGGAGTTTTCTTTTTTTTTAATAATAGCTTTTTATTTTTCAAAATACATGCAAAGATAGTTTTCAACATTCACCTAGCAAAACCTTGTGTTCTGTATTTCTCCTTACCTTTCCCTCTCTCCCCTCCCCTAGACAGCAAGTAATATGATATAGGTTAAATGTGTGCAATTCTTCTAAACATATTTCCACATTTATCATGCTGCACAAGAAAAATCAGATCAAAAAGAAAAAAAAAATTCGGGCAGCTAAGTGGCTTAGTGGATAGAGCACCAGCCCTGAAGTCAGGAGGACTTGAGTTCAAATGTGGTCTCAGACACTTAACACTCCTTCACTGTGTGACCCTGGACAAGTCACTTAACCCCAATTGCCTCAGCAAAAAAAAAAAAAGAAAAGAAAAGAAAGAAAGAAAGAAAAAGAAAGCTAGAAAACAAGCAAGCAAACAACAATAACAACAAAAAAGGTGAAAATACTATGCTTTGATCAACATTCACTCTCCATAGTTCTCTTTCTGGATGTGGATGGCTGTTTCCATCAGAAGTCTATTGGAATTGCCTTGATTCACTTCATAGTTGAAAAGAGCCAAGACCATTATAGTTGATCATCACATAATCTTGTTGTTACTGTGTACAGTATTCTTTTGGTTCTTCTCACTTCACTTTTCATCAATTCATGTAGTCTCTCCAGGCCCAGCTGAGGTTTTCTTGGCAAAGATACTAGAGTGATTTGCTATTTCCTTCTCCAGCTCATTTTACAGATGAGGAAACTGAGACAAACGAGATTAAATGACTTATTCAGAGTTAACAGCTAATAAGTGTTTGAGGCCAGATTTAAACTGGAATCTTTCTGACTTCAGGCCTACTACTCTATCCACTGCTTCACCTAATGGCAAGAGCATGGCAAATAACCCAGATGGACATCACATCTCTGATGGTTGTTATTATTATACCTGGGTGACTTTGGGCACCTCACTTAACTTCCTGGGTCTTCGTTTTCTCATATGTAAAATGAGGGAATGATGACTTGTAATTCCTCTTTAAATTCTATGTGACTGGGGAACATTCGTTCAGAAGAGATCAGTCTGTCAATTAACACAGGAAAAACAAAATGGATAAAGAATGTAATGGTGAGATTATGACATATAATTAATCAAGTGAGACCCCCTTTAGCTCTAGATATATGTCTATGAATATCTGATCCAAACTAAAATAGATAATTATTTGTTAACTGTTATGCAAAACACTGCACAAGGCATTGAGCATGCAAGTACTTAGAATTAATTGATCCCTAATCACAATGAGTTTACTTTCTAAATAATTAATCATAAATGTTAGAAATAGCAAACATTAAGTAGAGACAGAGAGACAGCATGGTTTAGTGAACAAAGAACTGGATTTGAAGCCAGGACAAACTGCTTCTGATACCCCTGACTGTGACCTTGAGTAAACCATTTAATCTGTCAGTGTTCTTTGTTCAGTCATTTCAACTCATATCTGACTCTTGGTGATCCCATGTGGAGTTTTCTTGGCAAATATACTAGAGTAGTTTACCATTTTCTTCTCCAGCTCATTTTACAGATGAGGAAACTGGACCCATGATTAAGTGATTTGCCCAGGATCACACAGCTAAGATTTGTGAGATTTAAACTCAGGAAGTTGAGTCTTCCTGACTTCAGACCAGGCACTCTATCTACTGAGCTACTTCTTTCTCCCATTTCAGTGCTCTATGTCATTCTCTAAGACTGTACATTGCAGAGAAGGTTCTATCCTTTCTTGGTAGACTTTCTTCATCCGAGTTCCTTATTACTGATATCATAGTTCCAGTCCCTATATCTAAATAGGAGTAGAAATGAAGCCCAGGAATGATTCTTAGCAAAAATAGAATAAATAGATAAGCATATGTCCTTTCAGGAGATTGGTGGACTTTATAATTTACAGAGTAATTTTGTTTTGATGACAGCAAAACAGATGGGGGAGGGAAGACACACAAAAATATAGACCACTTCTCACTTTTACTTATGTCACTGACCTGTTAATCTGTCAGTTAGCTTAAAGACAGTCAGCATTTTGGTACCCAGTTACAAAGGGTATGAGATATAACTTACTTTTTTTTTAATTCTTCTCTTATTCATTGTAAAAAGAAAGTGCATCTAAGGATACAAAGTATCTACTGTTAATTTGGAATCTTCAAAATACTGAGCTTTGTATTTAAGAGTTTTCTTTGACACTTTTCAAGTAACTAATACTTTGAGTCAAGAGGTCTTGAAATGGAGTAGTGTTTCTACAACATGCTCCACTGTGGTTGTGGTCTTCACCAGCACCTAATAACTGTCTAATACTACCTGCCACCTACAATCCTGTGTAACACTAAAAACTTAATTCTTTTATGTGACAGTAGCAGGAAAGAAACTTCCTTCTTTCAAATGGCAACACTTCTAGCATTCTAAAAATTCTACTTCCTGGGTAAATTGGTTACTTTTTTTTTTATTAAAGCTTTTTATTTGTATAACATATGTATGGGTAGTTCCCCAGCATTGATCTTTACAAAGCTTTCCGTTCCAAATTTTACCCCCAGTCCCCTCCCGTCCCCTAGATGGCAGGAAGTCCACTGCATGTTAATAATGTAATAATAGTTGACAAGTTGTGCAAGAAAAATCCTATCTACGAGAAAAAAAAAGAAAACCAGAGAAAGGAAACACAATGCAACCAAACATCAATAGAGAGCATGAAAATGTTACGTTGTGGTCCATATTTCATATTCCTCTCTCTGGGTGTATATGGTTTTCTTCAGTGAACAATTGGAACTGGTTTGAGACATTTCTTTGTTGCAGAGAGCCATGGACCTCAGAATTGATCGTCATATAGTATTGTTGTTGCCGTGTATAATTGATCTCCTGGTTCTGCTCGTTTCACTCAGCATCAGTTCATGCAAGTCTCTCCAGGCCTCTCTGAAATCGTCCTGCTGGTCGTTTCCTACAGAGCAATAATATTCCATAACATTCATATACCATAATTTATTCAGCCACTCTCCAATTGATGGGCATCCATTCAGTTTCCAGTTTCTAGCCACTACAAAAAGGGCTGCCACAAACATTCTTGCACATGTGGGTCCCTTTCGCTCCTCTAAGATCTCTTTGGGATATAAGCCCAATAGAAACACTGCTGGGTCAAAGGGTATGCACAGTTTGATAACTTTTTGAGCGTAGCTCCAAATTGCTCTCCAGAATGGTTGGATCCATTCACAATTCCACCAACAATGTATCAGTGTCCCAGTTTTCCCACATCCCCTCCA